>CAXDIW010000067.1:0-74000 GCA_963989415.1 Cerceris ruficornis
GTTCGTAGTTCACTTAAACTTGAAGAACAAAAAATTAGCGAATGGTACAGTTTGGATGCTTTGCATATATGTTTCTTCGACTATATAGAAGCAATATATAGAAAGATTTCACCCGTCTAACTGTACTATTCATTGTTCTACTTGTAGAAAGTTACAAATAATTTCCATTTCATGATTATCAATGGGGCTCGCTGTTCACTTAAACTTGAAGAACAAAAAATTGGCGAATTGTACTGTTTGGATGCTTTGCATATATGTTTCGTAGATTATATAGAAGCAACATATACAATGATTTCAACCGTCTACCTGATCCATTCTTTGTTCTACTTGCCAAATGTTACAAATAATTTCCGATAAAGGATTAACCATTGGGGCTCGTTGTTCACTTAAACTTGAAGAACAAAAAATTGGCGAATTGTACTGTTTGGATGCTATGCATATATGTTTCTTATACTATATAGAAGCAATATATACAAAGATTTCAACCGTCTACGTGTTCCAATCATTGTTCTACTTGTCGAAAGTTACAAATAATTTCCGATAAATGATTAACAATGGGGATCGTAGTTTACTTAAACTTGAAGAACAAAAAATTGGTGAATGGTACTGTTTGGATGCTTTGCATATATGTTTCTTAGACTATATGGAAGCAATATATACAAAGATTTCAACCTTCTACGTGTTCCAATCATTGTTCTACTTGTAGAAAGTTACAATTAATTTCCGTTAAAGGATTAACAATAGGGCTCGTAGTTCACTTAAACCTGAAGAACAAAAAATTGGCGAATTGGACTGTTTGGATGCTTTGCATATATGTTTCTTATACTATATAGAAGCAATATATACAAAGATTTCAACCGTCTACCTGTTCCATTCATTGTTCTACTTGTCGAAAGTTACAAATAATTTCCTTTAAAGGATTAACAATGGGGCTCGTTGTTCACTTAAACTTGAAGAACAAATAATTGGCGAATTGTACTGTTTGGACGCTTTGCATATATGTTTCTTAGACTATTTAGAAGCAATATATACAATGATTTCAACAGTCTACCTGTTCCATTCATTGTTCTACTTGTCGCAAGTTACAAACAATTTCCGTTAAAGTACTAACAATGGGGCTCGTAGTTCACTTAAACTTGAAGATCAAATAATTGGCGAATTGTACTGTTTGGACGCTTTGCATATATGTTTCTTAGACTATATAGAAGCAATATATACAATGATTTCAACCGTCTACCTGTTCCAATCATTGTTCTACTTGCCGAAAGTTACAAATAATTTCCGTTTCATGATTATCAATTGGGCTCGTTGTTCACTTAAACTTGAAGAACAAAAAATTGGCGAATGGTACTGTTTGCATGCTTTGCATATATGTTTCTTAGATTATATAGAAGCAATATATACAAAGATTTCAACCGTCTACCTGTTCCATTCATTGTTCTACTTGTCGAAAATTACAAATAATTTCCGATAAAGGATTAACCATTGGGGCTCATTGTTCACTTAAACTTGAAGAACAAAAAATTGGCGAATGGTACTGTTTGGATGCTTTGCATATATGTTTCGTAGATTATGTAGAAGCAATATATACAATGATTTCAACCGTCTACCTGATCCATTCATTGTTCTACTTGTCGAAAGTTACAAATAATTACCGATAAAGGATTAACCATTGGGGCTCATTGTTCACTTAAACTTGAAGAACTAAAAATTGACGAATTGTACTGTTTGGATGCTTTGCATATATGTTTCTTAGACTATATAGAAGCAATATATACAAAGATTTCAACCGTCTACCTGTTCCATTCATTGTTCTACTTGCCGAATGTTACAAATAATTTCCGATAAAGGATTAACCATTGGGGCTCATTGTTCACTTAAACTTGAAGAACAAAGAATTGGCGAATTGTACTGTTTGGATGCTTTGCATATATGTTTCTTAGACTATATGGAAGCAATATATACAAAGATTTCAACCGTCTACGTGTTCCAATCATTGTTCTACTTGTAGAAAGTTACAATTAATTTCCGTTAAAGGATTAACAATGGGGCTCGTAGTTCACTTAAACTTGAAGAACAAAAAAATGGCGAATTGTACTGTTTGGATGCTTTGCATATATGTTTCGTAGATTATATAGAAGCAATATATACAATGATTTCAACCGTCTACCTGATCAAATCATTGTTCTACTTGTCGAAATTTACAAACAATTTCCTTTAAAGGATTAACAATGGGGCTCGTAGTTCACTTAAACTTGAAGAACAAAAAATTGGCGAATTGTACTGTTTGGATGCTTTGCATATATGTTTCTTAGACTATATGGAAGAAATATATACAAAGATTTCAACCGTCTACGTGTTCCAATCATTGTTCTACTTGTCGACAGTTACAAATAATTTCCGTTAAAGGATTAACAATGGGGCTCGTAGTTCACTTAAACTTGAAAAACAAAAAATTGGCGAATTGTACTGTTTGGATGCTTTGCATATGTGTTTCTTAGACTATTTAGAAGCAATATATATAATGATTTCAACCGTCTACATCATCCATTCATTGTTCTAGTTGTCGAAAATTACAAATAATTTCCGATAAAGGATTAACCATTGGGGCTCATTGTTCACTTAAACTTGAAGAACAAAAAATTGGCGAATGGTACTGTTTGGATGCTTTGCGTACATGTTTCTTAGACTATATGGAAGCAATATATACAAAGATTTCAACCGTCTACGTGTTCCAATCATTGTTCTACTTGTCGAAATTTACAAATAATTTCCTTTAAAGGATTAACAATGGGGCTCGTAGTTCACTTATCACTTGAAGAACAAAAAATTGGCGAATGGTACTGTTTCGATGATTTGCATATATGTTTCTTAGATTATATAGACGCAATATATACAAGGATTTCAACCGTCTACCTGTTCCATTCATTGTTCTACTTGTCGAAAGTTGCAAATAATTACCGATAAAGGATTAACCATTGGGGCTCATTGTTCACTTAAACTTGAAGAACAAAAAATTGGCGAATTGTACTGTTTGGATGCTTTGCATATATGTTTCTTAGATTTTATAGAAGCAATATATACAAAGATTTCAACCGTCTACCTGTTCCATTCATTGTTCTACTTGTCGAAAATTACAAATAATTTCCGTTAAAGTATTAACAATGGGGCTCGTTGTTCACTTAAACTTGAAGAACAAAAAATTGGCGAATGGTACTGTTTGCATGCTTTGCATATATGTTTCTTAGATTATATAGAAGCAATATATAGAAAGATTTCAACCGTCTACCTGTTCCATTCATTGTTCTACTTGTCGAAAATTACAAATAATTTCCTTTAAAGGATTAACAATGGGGCTCGTAGTTCACTTAAACTTGAAGAACAAAAAATTGGCGAATGGTACTGTTTGGATGCTTTGCATATATGTTTCTTAGATTATATAGACGCAATATATACAAGGATTTCAACCGTCTATCTGTTCCATTCATTGTTCTACTTGTCGAAAGTTACAAATAATTTCCGTTAAGGGATTAACAATGGGGATCGTAGTTTACTTAAACTTGAAGAACAAAAAATTGGCGAATTGTACTGTTTGGATGCTTTGCATATATGTTTCTTAGACTATATAGAAGCAATATATACAAAGAATTCAACCGGCTACCTGTTCCATTCATTGTTCTACTTGTCGCAAGTTACAAATAATTTCCGTTAAAGTACTAACAATGGGGCTCGTAGTTCACTTAAACTTGAAGATCAAAAAATTGGCGATTGTTACTGTTTAGATGCTTTGCATATAGGTTTCTTAGACAATATAGAAGCAACATATACAAAGTTTTCAACCGAATACTTGTTCTATTCATTGTTCTACTTGTAAAAAGTTACAAATAATTTCCGTTTCATGATTATCAATGGGGCTCGTTGTTCACTTAAACTTGAAGAACAAAAAATTGGCGAATGGTACTGTTTGGGTGCTTTGCGTACATGTTTCTTAGACTATATGGAAGCAATATATACAAAGATTTCAACCGTCTACGTGTTCCAATCATTGTTCTACTTATCGAAATTTACAAATAATTTCCTTTAAAGGATTAACCATTGGGGCTCATTGTTCACTTAAACTTGAAGAACAAAAAATTGGCGAATTGTACTGTTTGGATGCTTTGCATATATGTTTCTTAGACTATATAGAAGCAATATATACAATGATTTCAACCGTCTACCTGTTTCATTCATTGTTCTACTTGTCGAAAGTTACAAATAATTTCCTTTAAAGGATTAACAATGAGGCTCGTTGTTCACTTAAACTTGAAGAACAAATAATTGGCGAATTGTACTGTTTGGACGCTTTGCATATATGTTTCTTAGACTATTTAGAAGCAATATATACAATGATTTCAACAGTCTACCTGTTCCATTCATTGTTCTACTTGTCGAAATTTATAAATAATTTCCGTTAAAGGATTAACAATGGGGCTCGTAGTTCACTTAAACTTGAAGAACAAAAAATTAGCGAATGGTACAGTTTGGATGCTTTGCATATATGTTTCTTAGACCATATAGAAGCAATATATAGAAAGATTTCACCCGTCTACCTGTACTATTCATTGTTCTACTTGTAGAAAGTTACAAATAATTTCCATTTCATGATTATCAATGGGGCTCGCTGTTCACTTAAACTTGAAGAACAAAAAATTGGCGAATTGTGCTGTTTGGATGCTTTGCATATATGTTTCGTAGATTATATAGAAGCAACATATACAATGATTTCAACCGTCTACCTGATTCATTCATTGTTCTACTTGCCAAATGTTACAAATAATTTCCGATAAAGGATTAACCATTGGGGCTCATTGTTCACTTAAACTTGAAGAACAAAAAATTGGCGAATTGTACTGTTTGGATGCTATGCATATATGTTTCTTATACTATATAGAAGCAATATATACAAAGATTTCAACCGTCTACCTGTTCCATTCATTGTTCTACTTGTCGAAAGTTACAAATAATTTCCTTTAAAGGATTAACAATGGGGCTCGTTGTTCACTTAAACTTGAAGAACAAATAATTGGCGAATTGTACTGTTTGGACGCTTTGCATATATGTTTCTTAGACTATTTAGAAGCAATATATACAATGATTTCAACAGTCTACCTGTTCCATTCATTGTTCTACTTGTCGCAAATTACAAACAATTTCCGTTAAAGTACTAACAATGGGGCTCGTAGTTCACTTAAACTTGAAGATCAAATAATTGGCGAATTGTACTGTTTGGACGCTTTGCATATATGTTTCTTAGACTATATAGAAGCAATATATACAATGATTTCAACCGTCTACCTGTTCCAATCATTGTTCTACTTGCCGAAAGTTACAAATAATTTCCGTTTCATGATTATCAATTGGGCTCGTTGTTCACTTAAACATGAAGAACAAAAAATTGGCGACTGGTACTGTTTGGATGCGTTGCATATATGTTTCTTATACTATATAGAAGCAATATATACAAAGATTTCAACCGACTACCTGTTCCATTCACTGTTCTACTTGTCGAAAGATACAAATAAATTCCGTTAAGGGATTAACAATGGGGATCGTAGTTTACTTAAATTTGAAGAACAAAAAATTGGCGAATGGTACTGTTTGGATGCTTTGCATATATGTTTCTTAGACTATATGGACGAAATATATACAAAGATTTCAACCGTCTACGTGTTCCAATCATTGTTCTACTTGTCGACAGTTACAAATAATTTCCGTTAAAGGATTAACAATGGGGCTCGTAGTTCACTTAAACTTGAAAAACAAAAAATTGGCGAATTGTACTGTTTGGATGCTTTGCATATGTGTTTCTTAGACTATTTAGAAGCAATATATACAATGATTTCAACCGTCTACATCATCCATTCATTGTTCTACTTGTCGAAAATTACAAATAATTTCCGATAAAGGATTAACCATTGGGGCTCATTGTTCACTTAAACTTGAAGAACAAAAAATTGGCGAATGGTACTGTTTGGATGCTTTGCGTACATGTTTCTTAGACTATATGGAAGCAATATATACAAAGATTTCAACCGTCTACGTGTTCCAATCAGTGTTCTACTTGTCGAAATTTACAAATAATTTCCTTTAAAGGATTAACAATGAGGCTCGTTGTTCACTTAAACTTGAAGAACAAATAATTGGCGAATTGTACTGTTTGGACGCTTTGCATATATGTTTCTTAGACTATTTAGAAGCAATATATACAATGATTTCAACAGTCTACCTGTTCCATTCATTGTTCTACTTGTCGAAATTTATAAATAATTTCCGTTAAAGGATTAACAATGGGGCTCGTAGTTCACTTAAACTTGAAGAACAAAAAATTAGCGAATGGTACAGTTTGGATGCTTTGCATATATGTTTCTTAGACCATATAGAAGCAATATATAGAAAGATTTCACCCGTCTACCTGTACTATTCATTGTTCTACTTGTAGAAAGTTACAAATAATTTCCATTTCATGATTATCAATGGGGCTCGCTGTTCACTTAAACTTGAAGAACAAAAAATTGGCGAATTGTGCTGTTTGGATGCTTTGCATATATGTTTCGTAGATTATATAGAAGCAACATATACAATGATTTCAACCGTCTACCTGATTCATTCATTGTTCTACTTGCCAAATGTTACAAATAATTTCCGATAAAGGATTAACCATTGGGGCTCATTGTTCACTTAAACTTGAAGAACAAAAAATTGGCGAATTGTACTGTTTGGATGCTATGCATATATGTTTCTTATACTATATAGAAGCAATATATACAAAGATTTCAACCGTCTACCTGTTCCATTCATTGTTCTACTTGTCGAAAGTTACAAATAATTTCCTTTAAAGGATTAACAATGGGGCTCGTTGTTCACTTAAACTTGAAGAACAAATAATTGGCGAATTGTACTGTTTGGACGCTTTGCATATATGTTTCTTAGACTATTTAGAAGCAATATATACAATGATTTCAACAGTCTACCTGTTCCATTCATTGTTCTACTTGTCGCAAATTACAAACAATTTCCGTTAAAGTACTAACAATGGGGCTCGTAGTTCACTTAAACTTGAAGATCAAATAATTGGCGAATTGTACTGTTTGGACGCTTTGCATATATGTTTCTTAGACTATATAGAAGCAATATATACAATGATTTCAACCGTCTACCTGTTCCAATCATTGTTCTACTTGCCGAAAGTTACAAATAATTTCCGTTTCATGATTATCAATTGGGCTCGTTGTTCACTTAAACATGAAGAACAAAAAATTGGCGACTGGTACTGTTTGGATGCGTTGCATATATGTTTCTTATACTATATAGAAGCAATATATACAAAGATTTCAACCGACTACCTGTTCCATTCACTGTTCTACTTGTCGAAAGATACAAATAAATTCCGTTAAGGGATTAACAATGGGGATCGTAGTTTACTTAAATTTGAAGAACAAAAAATTGGCGAATGGTACTGTTTGGATGCTTTGCATATATGTTTCTTAGACTATATGGACGAAATATATACAAAGATTTCAACCGTCTACGTGTTCCAAACATTGTTCTACTTGTCGACAGTTACAAATAATTTCCGTTAAAGGATTAACAATGGGGCTCGTAGTTCACTTAAACTTGAAAAACAAAAAATTGGCGAATTGTACTGTTTGGATGCTTTGCATATGTGTTTCTTAGACTATTTAGAAGCAATATATACAATGATTTCAACCGTCTACATCATCCATTCATTGTTCTACTTGTCGAAAATTACAAATAATTTCCGATAAAGGATTAACCATTGGGGCTCATTGTTCACTTAAACTTGAAGAACAAAAAATTGGCGAATGGTACTGTTTGGATGCTTTGCGTACATGTTTCTTAGACTATATGGAAGCAATATATACAAAGATTTCAACCGTCTACGTGTTCCAATCAGTGTTCTACTTGTCGAAATTTACAAATAATTTCCTTTAAAGGATTAACAATGGGGCTCGTTGTTCACTTAAACTTGAAGAACAATAAATTGGGGAATTGTACTGTTTGGATGCTTTGCATATATGTTTCTTAGACTATATAGAAGCAATACATACAAAGATTTCAACCGTCTACCTGTTCCGTCCATTGTTCTACTTGTCGAAAGTTACAAATAATTTCCGATAAAGGATTATCAATGGGGCTCGCTGTTCACTTAAACTTGAAGATCAAAAAATTGGCGAATGTTACTGTTTAGATGCTTTGCATATAGGTTTCTTAGACTATATAGAAGCAACATATACAAAGATTTCAACCGTCTACCTGTTCTATTCATTGTTCTTCTTGTCGAAAGTTACAAATAATTTCCGTTTCATGATTATCAATGGGCCTCGTTGTTCACTTAAACTTGAAGAACAAAAAATTGGCGACTGGTACTGTTTGGATGCTTAGCATATATGTTTCTTAGACTATATAGAAGCAATATATAAAAAGATTTCAACCGTCTACCAGTTCCAGTCATTGTTCTACTTGTCGAAAATTACAAATAATTTCCGATAAAGGATTAACCATTGGGGCTCATTGTTCACTTAAACTTGAAGAACAAAAAATTGGCGAATGGTACTGTTTGGATGCTTTGCGTACATGTTTCTTAGACTATATGGAAGCAATATATACAAAGATTTCAACCGTCTACGTGTTCCATTCATTGTTCTACTTGTCGAAAGTTACAAATAATTTCCTTTAAAGGATTAACAATGCGGCTCGTTGTTCACTTAAACTTGAAGAACAAATAATTGGCGAATTGTACTGTTTGGGCGCTTTGCATATATGTTTCTTAGACTATTTAGAAGCAATATATACAATGATTTCAACAGTCTACCTGTTCCATTCATTGTTCTACTTGTCGAAATTTATAAATAATTTCCGTTAAACGATTAACAATGGGGCTCGTAGTTCACTTAAACTTGAAGAACAAAAAATTAGCGAATGGTACAGTTTGGATGCTTTGCATATATGTTTCTTACACTATATAGAAGCAATATATAGAAAGATTTCACACGTCTACCTGTACTATTCATTGTTCTACTTGTAGAAAGTTACAATTAATTTCCGTTTCATGATTATCAATGGGGTTCGCTGTTCACTTAAACTTGAAGAACAAAAAATTGGCGAATTGTACTGTTTGGATGCTTTGCATATATGTTTCGTAGATTATATAGAAGCAATATATACAAAGATTTCAACCGTCTACCTGATCAAATCATTGTTCTACTTGTCGAAATTTACAAACAATTTCCTTTAAAGGATTAACAATGGGGCTCGTAGTTCACTTAAACTTGAAGAACAAAAAATTGGCGAATTGTACTGTTTGGATGATTTGCATATATGTTTCTTAGACTATTTAGAAGCAATATATAGAAAGATTTCACCCGTCTACCTGTACTATTCATTGTTCTACTTGTAGAAAGTTAGAAATAATTCCATTGCATGATTATCAATGGGGCTCGCTGTTCACTTAAACTTGAAGATCAAAAAATTGGCGATTGTTACTGTTTAGATGCTTTGCATATAGGTTTCTTAGACAATATAGAAGCAACATATACAAAGTTTTCAACCGTCTACTTGTTCTATTCATTGTTCTACTTGTAAAAAGTTACAAATAATTTCCGTTTCATGATTATCAATGGGGCTCGTTGTTCACTTAAACTTGAAGAACAAAAAATTGGCGAATGGTACTGTTTGGATGCTTTGCGTACATGTTTCTTAGACTATATGGAAGCAATATATACAAAGATTTCAACCGTCTACGTGTTCCAATCATTGTTCTACTTATCGAAATTTACAAATAATTTCCTTTAAAGGATTAACCATTGGGGCTCATTGTTCACTTAAACTTGAAGAACAAAAAATTGGCGAATTGTACTGTTTGGATGCTTTGCATATATGTTTCTTAGACTATATAGAAGCAATATATACAATGATTTCAACAGTCTACCTGTTCCATTCATTGTTCTACTTCTCGAAATTTATAAATAATTTCCGTTAAATGATTAACAATGGGGATCGTAGTTTACTTAAACTTGAAGAACAAAAAATTGGTGAATGGTACTGTTTGGATGCTTTGCATATATGTTTCATAGACTATATGGAAGCAATATATACAAAGATTTCAACCGTCTACGTGTTCCAATCATTGTTCTACTTGTAGAAAGTTACAATTAATTTCCGTTAAAGGATTAACAATGGGGCTCGTAGTTCACTTAAACCTGAAGAACAAAAAATTGGCGAATTGGACTGTTTGGATGCTTTGCATATATGTTTCTTATACTATATAGAAGCAATATATACAAAGATTTCAACCGTCTACCTGTTCCATTCATTGTTCTACTTGTCGAAAGTTACAAATAATTTCCTTTAAAGGATTAACAATGGGGCTCGTTGTTCACTTAAACTTGAAGAACAAATAATTGGCGAATTGTACTGTTTGGACGCTTTGCATATATGTTTCTTAGACTATTTAGAAGCAATATATACAATGATTTCAACAGTCTACCTGTTCCATTCATTGTTCTACTTGTCGAAATTTATAAATAATTTCCGTTAAAGGATTAAAAATGGGGCTCGTAGTTCACTTAAACTTGAAGAACAAAAAATTAGCGAATGGTACAGTTTGGATGCTTTGCATATATGTTTCATAGACTATATAGAAGCAATATATAGAAAGATTTCACCCGTCTACCTGTACTATTCATTGTTATACTTGTAGAAAGTTACAAATAATTTCCATTTCATGATTATCAATGGGGCTCGCTGTTCACTTAAACTTGAAGAACAAAAAATTGGCGAATTGTACTGTTTGGATGCTTTGCATATATGTTTCGTAGATTATATAGAAGCAATATATACAATGATTTCAACCGTCTACCTGATCCATTCATTGTTCTACTTGTCGAAAGTTACAAATAATTACCGATAAGGGATTAACCATTGGGGCTCATTGTTCACTTAAACTTGAAGAACTAAAAATTGACGAATTGTACTGTTTGGATGCTTTGCATATATGTTTCTTAGACTATATAGAAGCAATATATTCAAAGATTTCAACCGTCTACCTGTTCCATTCATTGTTCTACTTGCCGAATGTTACAAATAATTTCCGATAAAGGATTAACCATTGGGGCTCATTGTTCACTTAAACTTGAAGAACAAAAAATTGGCGAATAGTACTGTTTGGATGCTTTGCATATATGTTTCTTAGACTATATGGAAGCAATATATACAAAGATTTCAACCGTCTACATGATCCATTCATTGTTCTACTTGTCGAAATTTACAAATAATTTCCTTTAAAGGATTAACAATGGGGCTCGTAGTTCACTTAAACTTGAAGAACAAAAAATTGGCGACTGGTACTGTTTGGATGCTTTGCATATAGGTTTCTTAGACTATATTGAAGCAACATATACAAAGATTTCAACCGTCTACCTGTTCTATTCATTGTTCTTCTTGTCGAAAGTTACAAATAATTTCCGTTTCATGATTATCAATGGGCCTCGTTGTTCACTTAAACTTGAAGAACAAAAAATTGGCGACTGGTACTGTTTGGATGCGTTGCATATATGTTTCTTATACTATATAGAAGCAATATATACAAAGATTTCAACCGTCTACCTGTTCCATTCACTGTTCTACTTGTCGAAAGATACAAATAAATTCCGTTAAGGGATTAACAATGGGGATCGTAGTTTACTTAAATTTGAAGAACAAAAAATTGGCGAATGGTACTGTTTGGATGCTTTGCATATATGTTTCTTAGAATATATGGAAGAAATATATACAAAGATTTCAACCGTCTACGTGTTCCAATCATTGTTCTACTTGTCGAAAGTTACAAATAATTTCCGTTAAAGGATTAACAATGGGGCTCGTAGTTCACTTAAACTTGAAAAACAAAAAATTGGCGAATTGTACTGTTTGGATGCTTTGCATATGTGTTTCTTAGACTATTTAGAAGCAATATATAAAAAGATTTCAACCGCCTACCAGTTCCATTCATTGTTCTACTTGTCGAAAGTTAAAAATAATTTCCGATAAGGGATTAACAATGGGGATCGTAGTTTACTAAAACTTGAAGAACAAAAAATTGGCGAATTGTACTGTTTGGATGCTTTGCATATATGTTTCTTAGACTATATAGACGCAATATATACAAGGATTTCAACCGTCTACCTGTTCCATTCATTGTTCTACTTGTCGAAAGTTACAAATAATTACCGATAAAGGATTAACCATTGGGGCTCATTGTTCACTTAAACTTGAAGAACAAAAAATTGTCGAATTGTACTGTTTGGATGATTTGCATATATGTGTTTTAGACTATATAGAAGCAATATATACAAAGATTTCAACCGTCTACCTGTTCGATTCATTGTTCTACTTGTCGAAAGTTAGAAATAATTTCCGATAAAGGATTAACAATGGGGCTCATTGTTCACTTAAACTTGAAGGACAAAAAATTGGCGAATGGTACTGTTTGGATGCTTTGCGTACATGTTTCTTAGACTATATGGAAGCAATATATACAAGGATTTCAACCGTCTACCTGTTCCATTCATTGTTCTACTTGTCGAAAGTTACAAATAATTACCGATAAAGGATTAACCATTGGGGCTCATTGTTCACTTAAACTTGAAGAACAAAAAGTTGGCGAATTGTACTGTTTGGATGCTTTGCATACATGTTTCTTAGACTATATAGAAGCAATATATACAAAGATTTCAACCGTCTACCTGTTCCATTCATTGTTCTACTTGTCGAAAGTTACAAATAATTACCGATAAAGGATTAACCATTGGGGCTCATTGTTCACTTAAACTTGAAGAACAAAAAATTGTCGAATTGTACTGTTTGGATGCTTTGCATATATGTGTTTTAGACTATATAGAAGCAATATATACAAAGATTTCAACCGTCTACCTGTTCCATTCATTGTTCTACTTGTCGAAAGTTACAAATAATTTCCTTTAAAGGATTAACAATGGAGCTCGCAGTTCACTTAACCTTGAAGATCAAAAAATTGGCGAATGTTACTGTTTAGATGCTTCGCATATAGGTTTCTTAGACTATATAGAAGCAACATATACAAAGATTTCAACCGTCTACCTGTTCTATTCATTGTTCATCTTGTCGAAAATTACAAATAATTTCCGTTTCATGATTATCCATGGTCCTCGTTGTTCACTTAAACTTGAAGATCAATAAATTGGCGAATTGTACTGTTTGGATGCTTTGCATATATGTTTCTTAGACTATATAGAAGCAATATATACAAAGATTTCAAACGTCTACCTGTTCCATTCATTGTTCTACTTGTCGAAAGTTACAAATAATTTCCGATAAAGGATTAACAATGGGGCTCGTAGTTCACTTAAACTTGAAGATGAAATAATTGGCGAATTGTACTATTTGGATGCTTTGCATATATGTTTCTTAGATTATATAGAAGCAATATATACAAAGATTTCAACCGTCTACCTGTTCCATTCATTGTTCTACATGTCGAAAGTTACAAATAATTTCCGATAAAGGATTAACCATGGGGCTCATTGTTCACTTAAACTTGAAGATCAATAAATTGGCAAATTGTACTGTTTGGATGCTTTGCATATATGTTTCTTAGACTATATAGAAGCAATATATACAAAGATTTCAACCGTCTACCTGTTCCATTCATTGTTCTACTTGTCGAAAGTTACAAATAATTTCCGATAAAGGATAAACAATGGGGCTCATTGTTCACTTAAACTTGAAGATCAAAAAATTGGCGAATGGTACTGTTTGGATGCTTTTCATATATGTTTCTTAGACTATATAGAAGCAATATATACATTGCTTTCAACCGTCTACCTGATCCACTCATTTTCTACTTGTCGCAAGTTACAAATAATTTCCGTTAAAGTATTAACAATGGGGCTCGTAGTTCAGTTAAACTTGAAGATGAAATAATTGGCGAATTGTACTGTTTGGATGCTTTGCATATATGTTTCTTAGATTATATAGAAGCAATATATACAAAGATTTCAACCGTCTACCTGTTCCATTCATTGTTCTACTTGTCGAAAGTTACAAATAATTTCCGATAAAGGATTAACCATTGGGCTCATTGTTCACTTAAACTTGAAGATCAATAAATTGGCGAATTGTACTGTTTGGATGCTTTGCATATATGTTTCTTAGACTATATAGAAGCAATATATACAAAGATTTCAACCGTCTACCTGTTCCATTCATTGTTCTACTTGTCGAAAGTTACAAATAATTTCCGATAAAGGATTAACAATGGGGCTCATTGTTCACTTAAACTTGAAGATCAAAAAATTGGCGAATGGTACTGTTTGGATGCTTTGCGTACATGTTTCTTAGACTATTTAGAAGCAATATATAGAAAGATTTCGACCCGTCTAACTGTGCTATTCATTGTTCTACTTGTCGAAAGTTACAAATAATTTCCGTTAAAGTATTAACAATGGGGCTCGTAGTTCACTTAAACTTGAAGATGAAATAATTGGCGAATTGTACTGTTTGGATGCTTTGCATATATGTTTCATAGACTATATAGAAGCAATATATACAAAGATTTCAACCGTCTACCAGTTACATTCATTGTTCTACTTGTCGAAAGTTACAAATAATTTCCATTTCATGATTATCAATGGGGCTCGCTGTTCACTTAAACTTGAAGATCAAAAAATTGGCGATTGTTACTGTTTAGATAGTTTGCATATATGTTTCTTAGATTATATAGAAGCAATATATACAAAGATTTCAACCGTCTACCTGTTCCATTCATTGTTCTACTTGTCGAAAGTTACAAATAATTTCCGATAAAGGATTAACCATGGGGCTCATTGTTCACTTAAACTTGAAGATCAATAAATTGGCAAATTGTACTGTTTGGATGCTTTGCATATATGTTTCTTAGACTATATAGAAGCAATATATACAAAGATTTCAACCGTCTACCTGTTCCATTCATTGTTCTACTTGTCGAAAGTTACAAATAATTTCCTTTAAAGGATTAACAATGGAGCTCGCAGTTCACTTAACCTTGAAGATCAAAAAATTGGCGAATGTTACTGTTTAGATGCTTCGCATATAGGTTTCTTAGACTATATAGAAGCAACATATACAAAGATTTCAACCGTCTACCTGTTCTATTCATTGTTCATCTTGTCGAAAGTTACAAATAATTTCCGTTTCATGATTATCAATGGTCCTCGTTGTTCACTTAAACTTGAAGATCAATAAATTGGCGAATTGTACTGTTTGGATGCTTTGCATATATGTTTCTTAGACTATATAGAAGCAATATATACAAAGATTTCAAACGTCTACCTGTTCCATTCATTGTTCTACTTGTCGAAAGTTACAAATAATTTCCGATAAAGGATTAACAATGGGGCTCGTAGTTCACTTAAACTTGAAGATGAAATAATTGGCGAATTGTACTGTTTGGATGCTTTGCATATATGTTTCTTAGATTATATAGAAGCAATATATACAAAGATCTCAACCGTCTACCTGTTCCATTCATTGTTCTACTTGTCGAAAATTACAAATAATTTCCGATAAAGGATTAACCATTGGGGCTCATTGTTCACTTAAACTTGAAGAACAAAAAATTGGCGAATGGTACTGTTTGGATGCTTTGCATATATGTTTCTTAGACTATATAGAAGCAATATATACATTGATTTCAACCGTCTACCTGTTCCATTCATTGTTCTACTTGTCGGAATTTACAAATAATTTCCGTTAAAGTATTAACAATGGGGCTCGTAGTTCACTTAAACATGAAGATGAAATTATTGGCGAATTGTACTGTTTGGATGCTTTGCATATATGTTTCTTAGATTATATAGAAGCAATATATACAAAGATCTCAACCGTCTACCTGTTCCATTCATTGTTCTACTTGTCGAAAATTACAAATAATTTCCGATAAAGGATTAACCATTGGGGCTCATTGTTCACTTAAACTTGAAGAACAAAAAATTGGCGAATGGTACTGTTTGGATGCTTTGCATATATGTTTCTTAGACTATATAGGAGCAACATATAAAAAGATTTCAACCGTCTACCAGTCCCATTCATTGTTCTACTTGTCGAAAGTTACAAATAATTTCCTTTAAAGGATTAACAATGGGGCTCATTGTTCACTTAAACTTGAAGAACAAAAAATTGGCGAATGGTACTGTTTGGATGCTTTTCATACATGTTTCTTAGACTATATAGAAGCAATATATACATTGCTTTCAACCGTCTACCTGTTCCATTCATTGTTCTACTTGTCGAAAATTACAAATAATTTCCGATAAAGGATTAACCATTGGGGCTCATTGTACACTAACCTTGAAGAACAAAAAATTGTCGAATTGTACTATTTGGATGCTTGGCATATATGTATCTTAGACTATATAGAAGCAATATATACAATGATTTCAACCGTCTACCTGTTCCATTCATTGTTCTACTTGTCGAAAGTTACAAATAATTTGCGATAACGGATTAACCATTGGGGCTCATTGTTCACTTAAACTTGAAGAACAAAAAATTGGCGAATGGTACTGTTTGGATGCTTTGCGTACATGTTTCTTAGATTATATAGAAGCAATATATACAATGATTTCAACCGTCTACCTATTCCATTCATTGTTCTACTTGCCGAAATTTACAAATAATTTCCTTTAAAGGATTAACAATGGGGCTCGTAGTTCACTTAAACATGAAGAGCAAAAAATTGGCGAATTGTACTGTTTGGACGCTATGCAAATATGTTTCTTGGATTATATAGAAGCAATATGTACAAAGATTTCAACCGTCTACCTGTTCCATTCATTGTTCTACATGTCGAAAGTTACAAATAATTTCCGATAAAGGATTAACCATGGGGCTCATTGTTCACTTAAACTTGAAGATCAATAAATTGGCAAATTGTACTGTTTGGATGCTTTGCATATATGTTTCTTAGACTATATAGAAGCAATATATACAAAGATTTCAACCGTCTACCTGTTCCATTCATTGTTCTACTTGTCGAAAGTTACAAATAATTTCCGATAAAGGATTAACAATGGGGCTCGTAGTTCACTTAAACTTGAAGATGAAATAATTGGCGAATTGTACTGTTTGGATGCTTTGCATATATGTTTCTTAGATTATATAGAAGCAATATATACAAAGATTTCAACCGTCTACCTGTTCCATTCATTGTTCTACATGTCGAAAGTTACAAATAATTTCCGATAAAGGATTAACCATGGGGCTCATTGTTCACTTAAACTTGAAGATCAATAAATTGGCAAATTGTACTGTTTGGATGCTTTGCATATATGTTTCTTAGACTATATAGAAGCAATATATACAAAGATTTCAACCGTCTACCTGTTCCATTCATTGTTCTACTTGTCGAAAGTTACAAATAATTTCCGATAAAGGATAAACAATGGGGCTCATTGTTCACTTAAACTTGAAGATCAAAAAATTGGCGAATGTTACTGTTTAGATGCTTTGCATATAGGTTTGTTAGTCTATATAGAAGCAATATATAAAAAGATTTCAACCGTCTACCAGTTACATTCATTGTTCTACTTGTCGAAAGTTACAAATAATTTCCTTCAATGGATTAACAATAGGGCTCATTGTTCACTTAAACTTGAAGAACAAAAAATTGGCGAATGGTACTGTTTGGATGCTTTTCATATATGTTTCTTAGACTATATAGAAGCAATATATACATTGCTTTCAACCGTCTACCTGATCCACTCATTTTCTACTTGTCGCAAGTTACAAATAATTTCCGTTAAAGTATTAACAATGGGGCTCGTAGTTCAGTTAAACTTGAAGATGAAGTAATTGGCGAATTGTACTGTTTGGATGCTTTGCATATATGTTTCTTAGATTATATAGAAGCAATATATACAAAGATTTCAACCGTCTACCTGTTCCATTCATTGTTCTACTTGTCGAAAGTTACAAATAATTTCCGCTAAAGGATTAACCATTGGGCTCATTGTTCACTTAAACTTGAAGATCAATAAATTGGCGTATTGTACTGTTTGGATGCTTTGCATATATGTTTCTTAGACTATATAGAAGCAATATATACAAAGATTTCAACCGTCTACCTGTTCCATTCATTGTTCTACTTGTCGAAAGTTACAAATAATTTCCGATAAAGGATTAACAATGGGGCTCATTGTTCACTTAAACTTGAAGATCAAAAAATTGGCGAATGGTACTGTTTGGATGCTTTGCGTACATGTTTCTTAGACTATTTAGAAGCAATATATAGAAAGATTTCACCCGTCTAACTGTGCTATTCATTGTTCTACTTGTCGAAAGTTACAAATAATTTCCGTTAAAGTATTAACAATGGGGCTCGTAGTTCACTTAAACTTGAAGATGAAATAATTGGCGAATTGTACTGTTTGGATGCTTTGCATATATGTTTCTTAGATTATATAGAAGCAATATATACAAAGATCTCAACCGTCTACCTGTTCCATTCATTGTTCTACTTGTCGAAAATTACAAATAATTTCCGATAAAGGATTAACCATTGGGGCTCATTGTACACTAACCTTGAAGAACAAAAAATTGTCGAATTGTACTATTTGGATGCTTGGCATATATGTATCTTAGACTATATAGAAGCAATATATACAATGATTTCAACCGTCTACCTGTTCCATTCATTGTTCTACTTGTCGAAAGTTACAAATAATTTGCGATAACGGATTAACCATTGGGGCTCATTGTTCACTTAAACTTGAAGAACAAAAAATTGGCGAATGGTACTGTTTGGATGCTTTGCATATATGTTTCTTAGACTATATAGAAGCAATATATACAAAGATTTCAACCGTCTACCTGTTCCATTCATTGTTCTACTTGTCGAAAGTTACAAATAATTTCCGATAAAGGATTAACAATGGGGCTCGTAGTTCACTTAAACTTGAAGATGAAATAATTGGCGAATTGTACTGTTTGGATGCTTTGCATATATGTTTCTTAGATTATATAGAAGCAATATATACAATGATTTCAACCGTCTACCTGTTCCATTCATTGTTCCACTTGTCGAAATTTACAAATAATTTCCGATAAAGGATTAACCATTGGGGCTCATTGTACACTAACCTTGAAGAACAAAAAATTGTCGAATTGTACTATTTGGATGCTTGGCATATATGTATCTTAGACTATATAGAAGCAATATATACAATGATTTCAACCGTCTACCTGTTCCATTCATTGTTCTACTTGTCGAAAGTTACAAATAATTTGCGATAACGGATTAACCATTGGGGCTCATTGTTCACTTAAACTTGAAGAACAAAAAATTGGCGAATGGTACTGTTTGGATGCTTTGCGTACATGTTTCTTAGACTATATAGAAGCAATATATACAATGATTTCAACCGTCTACCTATTCCATTCATTGTTCTACTTGCCGAAATTTACAAATAATTTCCGATAAAGGATTAACCATGGGGCTCATTGTTCACTTAAACTTGAAGATCAATAAATTGGCAAATTGTACTGTTTGGATGCTTTGCATATATGTTTCTTAGACTATATAGAAGCAATATATACAAAGATTTCAACCGTCTACCTGTTCCATTTATTGTTCTACTTGTCGAAAGTTACAAATAATTTCCGATAAAGGATAAACAATGGGGCTCATTGTTCACTTAAACTTGAAGATCAAAAAATTGGCGAATGTTACTGTTTAGATGCTTTGCATATAGGTTTGTTAGTCTATATAGAAGCAATATATAAAAAGATTTCAACCGTCTACCAGTTACATTCATTGTTCTACTTGTCGAAAGTTACAAATAATTTCCTTCAATGGATTAACAATAGGGCTCATTGTTCACTTAAACTTGAAGAACAAAAAATTGGCGAATGGTACTGTTTGGATGCTTTTCATATATGTTTCTTAGACTATATAGAAGCAATATATACATTGCTTTCAACCGTCTACCTGATCCACTCATTTTCTACTTGTCGCAAGTTACAAATAATTTCCGTTAAAGTATTAACAATGGGGCTCGTAGTTCAGTTAAACTTGAAGATGAAATAATTGGCGAATTGTACTGTTTGGATGCTTTGCATATATGTTTCTTAGATTATATAGAAGCAATATATACAAAGATTTCAACCGTCTACCTGTTCCATTCATTGTTCTACTTGTCGAAATTTACAAATAATTTCCGATAAAGGATTAACCATTGGGCTCATTGTTCACTTAAACTTGAAGATCAATAAATTGGCGAATTGTACTGTTTGGATGCTTTGCATATATGTTTCTTAGACTATATAGAAGCAATATATACAAAGATTTCAACCGTCTACCTGTTCCATTCATTGTTCTACTTGTCGAAAGTTACAAATAATTTCCGATAAAGGATTAACAATGGGGCTCATTGTTCACTTAAACTTGAAGATCAAAAAATTGGCGAATGGTACTGTTTGGATGCTTTGCGTACATGTTTCTTAGACTATTTAGAAGCAATATATAGAAAGATTTCACCCGTCTAACTGTGCTATTCATTGTTCTACTTGTCGAAAGTTACAAATAATTTCCGTTAAAGTATTAACAATGGGGCTCGTAGTTCACTTAAACTTGAAGATGAAATAATTGGCGAATTGTACTGTTTGGATGCTTTGCATATATGTTTCATAGACTATATAGAAGCAATATATACAAAGATTTCAACCGTCTACCAGTTACATTCATTGTTCTACTTGTCGAAAGTTACAAATAATTTCCATTTCATGATTATCAATGGGGCTCGCTGTTCACTTAAACTTGAAGATCAAAAAATTGGCGATTGTTACTGTTTAGATAGTTTGCATATATGTTTCTTAGATTATATAGAAGCAATATATACAAAGATTTCAACCGTCTACCTGTTCCATTCATTGTTCTACTTGTCGAAAGTTACAAATAATTTCCGATAAAGGATTAACCATGGGGCTCCTTGTTCACTTAAACTTGAAGATCAATAAATGGGCGAATTGTACTGTTTGGATGCTTAGCATATATGATTCTTAGACTATATAGAAGCAATATATAAAAAGATTTCAACCGTCTACCAGTTACATTCATTGTTCTACTTGTCGAAAGTTACAAATAATTTCCTTTAAAGGATTAACAATGGGGCTCATTGTTCACTTAAACTTGAAGAACAAAAAATTGGCGAATGGTACTGTTTGGATGCTTTGCGTACATGTTTCTTAGACTATTTAGAAGCAATATATAGAAAGATTTCACCCGTCTAACTGTACTATTCATTGTTCTACTTGTAGAAAGTTACAAATAATTTCCATTTCATGATTATCAATGGGGCTCGTAGTTCACTTAAACTTGAAGATGAAATAATTGGCGAATTGTACTGTTTGGATGCTTTGCATATATGTTTCTTAGATTATATAGAAGCAATATATACAAAGATTTCAACCGTCTACCTGTTCCATTCATTGTTCTACATGTCGAAAGTTACAACTAATTTCCGATAAAGGATTAACCGTGGGGCTCATTGTTCACTTAAACTTGAAGATCAATAAATTGGCAAATTGTACTGTTTGGATGCTTTGCATATATGTTTCTTAGACTATATAGAAGCAATATATACAAAGATTTCAACCGTCTACCTGTTCCATTCATTGTTCTACTTGTCGAAAGTTACAAATAATTTCCGATAAAGGATAAACAATGGGGCTCATTGTTCACTTAAACTTGAAGATCAATAAATTGGCGAATTGTACTGTTTGGATGCTTTGCATATATGTTTCTTAGACTATATAGAAGCAATATATACAAAGATTTCAACCGTCTACCTGTTCCATTCATTGTTCTACTTGTCGAAAGTTACAAATAATTTCCGATAAAGGATAAACAATGGGGCTCATTGTTCACTTAAACTTGAAGATCAAAAAATTGGCGAATGTTACTGTTTGGATGCTTTGCATATATGTTTCTTAGACTATATAGAAGCAATATATAAAAAGATTTCAACCGTCTACCAGTTACATTCATTGTTCTACTTGTCGAAAGTTACAAATAATTTCCTTTAAAGGATTAACAATGGGGCTCATTGTTCACTTAAACTTGAAGAACAAAAAATTGGCGAATTGTACTGTTTGGATGCTTTGCATATATGTTTCATAGACTATATAGAAGCAATATATACAAAGATTTCAACCGTCTACCAGTTACATTCATTGTTCTACTTGTCGAAAGTTACAAATAATTTCCATTTCATGATTATCAATGGGGCTCGCTGTTCACTTAAACTTGAAGATCAAAAAATTGGCGATTGTTACTGTTTAGATAGTTTCCATATATGTTTCTTAGACTATATAGAAGCAATATATAAAAAGATTTCAACCGTCTACCAGTTACATTCATTGTTCTACTTGTCGAAAGTTACAAATAATTTCCTTTAAAGGATTAACAATGGGGCTCATTGTTCACTTAAACTTGAAGAACAAAAAATTGGCGAATTGTACTGTTTGGATGCTTTGCATATATGTTTCTTAGATTATATAGAAGCAATATATAGAAAGATTTCACCCGTCTAACTGTGCTATTCATTGTTCTACTTGTCGAAAGTTACAAATAATTTCCGTTAAAGTATTAACAATGGGGCTCGTAGTTCACTTAAACTTGAAGATGAAATAATTGGCGAATTGTACTGTTTGGATGCTTTGCATATATGTTTCTTAGACTATATAGAAGCAATATATACAAAGATTTCAACCGTCTACCTGTTCCATTCATTGTTCTACTTGTCGAAAGTTACAAATAATTTCCGATAAAGGGTTAACAATGGGGCTCATTGTTCACTTAAACTTGAAGATCAAAAAATTGGCGAATGGTACTGTTTGGATGCTTTGCGTACATGTTTCTTAGACTATTTAGAAGCAATATATAGAAAGATTTCACCCGTCTAACTGTGCTATTCATTGTTCTACTTGTCGAAAGTTACAAATAATTTCCGTTAAAGTATTAACAATGGGGCTCGTAGTTCACTTAAACTTGAAGATGAAATAATTGGCGAATTGTACTGTTTGGATGCTTTGCATATATGTTTCTTAGATTATATAGAAGCAATATATACAAAGATCTCAACCGTCTACCTGTTCCATTCATTGTTCTACTTGTCGAAAATTACAAATAATTTCCGATAAAGGATTAACCATTGGGGCTCATTGTACACTAAACTTGAAGAACAAAAAATTGTCGAATTGTACTATTTGGGTGCTTTGCATATATGTTTCTTAGACTATATAGAAGCAATATATACAATGATTTCAACCGTCTACCTGTTCCATTCATTGTTCTACTTGTCGAAAGTTACAAATAATTTCCGATAACGGATAAACCATTGGGGCTCATTGTTCACTAAAACTTGAAGAACAAAAAATTGGCGAATGGTACTGTTTGGATGCTTTGCGTACATGTTTCGTAGACTATTTAGAAGCAATATATAGAAAGATTTCACCCGTCTAACTGTGCTATTCATTGTTCTACTTGTCGAAAGTTACAAATAATTTCCGTTAAAGTATTAACAATGGGGCTCGTAGTTCACTTAAACTTGAAGATGAAATAATTGGCGAATTGTACTGTTTGGATGCTTTGCATATATGTTCCTTAGACTATATAGAAGCAATATATACAAAGATTTCAACCGTCTACCAGTTACATTCATTGTTCTACTTGTCGAAAGTTACAAATAATTTCCATTTCATGATTATCAATGGGGCTCGCTGTTCACTTCAACATGAAGATCAAAAAATTGGCGATTGTTACTGTTTAGATAGTTTTCATATATGTTTCTTAGATTATATAGAAGCAATATATACAAAGATTTCAACCGTCTACCTGTTCCATTCATTGTTCTACTTGTCGAAAGTTACAAATAATTTCCGATAAAGGATTAACCATGGGGCTCATTGTTCACTTAAACTTGAAGATCAATAAATGGGCGAATTGTACTGTTTGGATGCTTTGCATATATGATTCTTAGACTATATAGAAGCAATATTTGCAAAGATTTCAACCGTCTACGTGTTCCAATCATTGTTCTAGTTGTCGAAATTTACAAATAATTTCCTTTAAAGGATTCACAATGGGGCTCATTGTTCACTTAAACTTGAAGATCAATAAATGGGCGAATTGTACTGTTTGGATGCTTTGCATATAGGTTTCTTAGACTATATAGACGCAACATATACAAAGATTTCAACCGTCTACCTGTTCTATTCATTGTTCTTCTTGTCGAAAGTTAGAAATAATTTCCGTTTCATGATTATCAATGGGCCTCGTTGTTCACTTAAACTTGAAGAACAAAAAATTGGCGACTGGAACTGTTTGGATGCTTTGCATATATGTTTCTTAGACTATATAGAAGCAATATATAAAAAGATTTCAACCGTCTACCAGTTCAATTCATTGTTCTACTTGTCGAAAGTTACAAATAATTTCCGATAAAGGATTAACAATGGGGCTCATTGTTCACTTACACTTGAAGAACAAAAAATTGTCGAATTGTACTATTTGGATGCTTTGCATATATGTTTCTTAGACTATATAGAAGCAATATATACAATGATTTCAACCGTCTACCTATTCCATTCATTGTTCTACTTGTCGAAAGTTACAAATAATTTCCATTTCATGATTATCAATGGGGCTCGCTGTTCACTTAAACTTGAAGATCAAAAAATTGGCGATTGTTACTGTTTAGATAGTTTGCATATATGTTTCTTAGATTATATAGAAGCAATATATACAAAGATTTCAACCGTCTACCTGTTCCATTCATTGTTCTACTTGTCGAAAGTTACAAATAATTTCCGATAAAGGATTAACCATGGGGCTCATTGTTCACCTAAACTTGAAGATCAATAAATGGGCGAATTGTACTGTTTGGATGCTTTGCATATATGATTCTTAGACTATATAGAAGCAATATATACAAAGATTTCAACCGTCTACGTGTTCCAATCATTGTTCTACTTGTAGAAAGTTACAAATAATTTCCGATAAAGGATTAACAATGGGGCTCATTGTTCACTTAAACATGAAGATGAAATTATTGGCGAATTGTACTGTTTGGATGCTTTGCATATATGTTTCTTAGATTATATAGAAGCAATATATACAAAGATCTCAACCGTCTACCTGTTCCATTCATTGTTCTACATGTCGAAAGTTACAACTAATTTCCGATAAAGGATTAACCATTGGGGCTCATTGTAAACTAAACTTGAAGAACAAAAAATTGTCGAATTGTACTATTTGGATGCTTTGCATATATGTTTCTTAGACTATATAGAAGCAATATATACAATGATTTCAACCGTCTACCTGCTCCATTCATTGTTCCACTTGTCGAAAATTACAAATAATTTCCGATAAAGGATTAACCATTGGGGCTCATTGTACACTAACCTTGAAGAACAAAAAATTGTCGAATTGTACTATTTGGATGCTTGGCATATATGTATCTTAGACTATATAGAAGCAATATATACAATGATTTCAACCGTCTACCTGTTCCATTCATTGTTCTACTTGTCGAAAGTTACAAATAATTTGCGATAACGGATTAACCATTGGGGCTCATTGTTCACTTAAACTTGAAGAACAAAAAATTGGCGAATTGTACTGTTTGGATGCTTTGCGTACATGTTTCTTAGACTATATAGAAGCAATATATACAATGATTTCAACCGTCTACCTATTCCATTCATTGTTCTACTTGCCGAAATTTACAAATAATTTCCTTTAAAGGATTAACAATGGGGCTCGTAGTTCACTTAAACATGAAGAGCAAAAAATTGGCGAATTGTACTGTTTGGACGCTATGCAAATATGTTTCTTGGATTATATAGAAGCAATATGTACAAAGATTTCAACCGTCTACCTGTTCCATTCATTGTTCTACATGTCGAAAGTTACAAATAATTTCCGATAAAGGATTAACCATGGGGCTCATTGTTCACTTAAACTTGAAGATCAATAAATTGGCAAATTGTACTGTTTGGATGCTTTGCATATATGTTTCTTAGACTATATAGAAGCAATATATACAAAGATTTCAACCGTCTACCTGTTCCATTCATTGTTCTACTTGTCGAAAGTTACAAATAATTTCCGATAAAGGATTAACAATGGGGCTCGTAGTTCACTTAAACTTGAAGATGAAATAATTGGCGAATTGTACTGTTTGGATGCTTTGCATATATGTTTCTTAGATTATATAGAAGCAATATATACAAAGATTTCAACCGTCTACCTGTTCCATTCATTGTTCTACATGTCGAAAGTTACAAATAATTTCCGATAAAGGATTAACCATGGGGCTCATTGTTCACTTAAACTTGAAGATCAATAAATTGGCAAATTGTACTGTTTGGATGCTTTGCATATATGTTTCTTAGACTATATAGAAGCAATATATACAAAGATTTCAACCGTCTACCTGTTCCATTCATTGTTCTACTTGTCGAAAGTTACAAATAATTTCCGATAAAGGATAAACAATGGGGCTCATTGTTCACTTAAACTTGAAGATCAAAAAATTGGCGAATGTTACTGTTTAGATGCTTTGCATATAGGTTTGTTAGTCTATATAGAAGCAATATATAAAAAGATTTCAACCGTCTACCAGTTACATTCATTGTTCTACTTGTCGAAAGTTACAAATAATTTCCTTCAATGGATTAACAATAGGGCTCATTGTTCACTTAAACTTGAAGAACAAAAAATTGGCGAATGGTACTGTTTGGATGCTTTTCATATATGTTTCTTAGACTATATAGAAGCAATATATACATTGCTTTCAACCGTCTACCTGATCCACTCATTTTCTACTTGTCGCAAGTTACAAATAATTTCCGTTAAAGTATTAACAATGGGGCTCGTAGTTCAGTTAAACTTGAAGATGAAATAATTGGCGAATTGTACTGTTTGGATGCTTTGCATATATGTTTCTTAGATTATATAGAAGCAATATATACAAAGATTTCAACCGTCTACCAGTTCCATTCATTGTTCTACTTGTCGAAAGTTACAAATAATGTCCGGTAAAGGATTAACCATTGGGCTCATTGTTCACTTAAACTTGAAGATCAATAAATTGGCGAATTGTACTGTTTGGATGCTTTGCATATATGTTTCTTAGACTATATAGAAGCAATATATACAAAGATTTCAACCGTCTACCTGTTCCATTCATTGTTCTACTTGTCGAAAGTTACAAATAATTTCCGATAAAGGGTTAACAATGGGGCTCATTGTTCACTTAAACTTGAAGATCAAAAAATTGGCGAATGGTACTGTTTGGATGCTTTGCGTACATGTTTCTTAGACTATTTAGAAGCAATATATAGAAAGATTTCACCCGTCTAACTGTGCTATTCATTGTTCTACTTGTCGAAAGTTACAAATAATTTCCGTTAAAGTATTAACAATGGGGCTCGTAGTTCACTTAAACTTGAAGATGAAATAATTGGCGAATTGTACTGTTTGGATGCTTTGCATATATGTTTCTTAGATTATATAGAAGCAATATATACAAAGATCTCAACCGTCTACCTGTTCCATTCATTGTTCTACTTGTCGAAAATTACAAATAATTTCCGATAAAGGATTAACCATTGGGGCTCATTGTTCACTTAAACTTGAAGAACAAAAAATTGGCGAATGGTACTGTTTGGATGCTTTGCATATATGTTTCTTAGACTATATAGAAGCAATATATACATTGATTTCAACCGTCTACCTGTTCCATTCATTGTTCTACTTGTCGGAATTTACAAATAATTTCCGTTAAAGTATTAACAATGGGGCTCGTAGTTCACTTAAACATGAAGATGAAATTATTGGCGAATTGTACTGTTTGGATGCTTTGCATATATGTTTCTTAGATTATATAGAAGCAATATATACAAAGATCTCAACCGTCTACCTGTTCCATTCATTGTTCTACTTGTCGAAAATTACAAATAATTTCCGATAAAGGATTAACCATTGGGGCTCATTGTTCACTTAAACTTGAAGAACAAAAAATTGGCGAATGGTACTGTTTGGATGCTTTGCATATATGTTTCTTAGACTATATAGGAGCAACATATAAAAAGATTTCAACCGTCTACCAGTCCCATTCATTGTTCTACTTGTCGAAAGTTACAAATAATTTCCTTTAAAGGATTAACCATGGGGCTCATTGTTCACTTAAACTTGAAGATCAATAAATTGGCAAATTGTACTGTTTGGATGCTTTGCATATATGTTTCTTAGACTATATAGAAGCAATATATACAAAGATTTCAACCGTCTACCTGTTCCATTCATTGTTCTACTTGTCGAAAGTTACAAATAATTTCCGATAAAGGATAAACAATGGGGCTCATTGTTCACTTAAACTTGAAGATCAAAAAATTGGCGAATGTTACTGTTTAGATGCTTTGCATATAGGTTTGTTAGTCTATATAGAAGCAATATATAAAAAGATTTCAACCGTCTACCAGTTACATTCATTGTTCTACTTGTCGAAAGTTACAAATAATTTCCTTCAATGGATTAACAATAGGGCTCATTGTTCACTTAAACTTGAAGAACAAAAAATTGGCGAATGGTACTGTTTGGATGCTTTTCATATATATTTCTTAGACTATATAGAAGCAATATATACATTGCTTTCAACCGTCTACCTGATCCACTCATTTTCTACTTGTCGCAAGTTACAAATAATTTCCGTTAAAGTATTAACAATGGGGCTCGTAGTTCAGTTAAACTTGAAGATGAAATAATTGGCGAATTGTACTGTTTGGATGCTTTGCATATATGTTTCTTAGATTATATAGAAGCAATATATACAAAGATTTCAACCGTCTACCTGTTCCATTCATTGTTCTACTTGTCGAAAGTTACAAATAATGTCCGGTAAAGGATTAACCATTGGGCTCATTGTTCACTTAAACTTGAAGATCAATAAATTGGCGAATTGTACTGTTTGGATGCTTTGCATATATGTTTCTTAGACTATATAGAAGCAATATATACAAAGATTTCAACCGTCTACCTGTTCCATTCATTGTTCTACTTGTCGAAAGTTACAAATAATTTCCGATAAAGGATTAACAATGGGGCTCATTGTTCACTTAAACTTGAAGATCAAAAAATTGGCGAATGGTACTGTTTGGATGCTTTGCGTACATGTTTCTTAGACTATTTAGAAGCAATATATAGAAAGATTTCACCCGTCTAACTGTGCTATTCATTGTTCTACTTGTCGAAAGTTACAAATAATTTGCGATAACGGATTAACCATTGGGGCTCATTGTTCACTTAAACTTGAAGAACAAAAAATTGGCGAATGGTACTGTTTGGATGCTTTGCGTACATGTTTCTTAGATTATATAGAAGCAATATATACAATGATTTCAACCGTCTACCTATTCCATTCATTGTTCTACTTGCCGAAATTTACAAATAATTTCCTTTAAAGGATTAACAATGGGGCTCGTAGTTCACTTAAACATGAAGAGCAAAAAATTGGCGAATTGTACTGTTTGGACGCTATGCAAATATGTTTCTTGGATTATATAGAAGCAATATGTACAAAGATTTCAACCGTCTACCTGTTCCATTCATTGTTCTACATGTCGAAAGTTACAAATAATTTCCGATAAAGGATTAACCATGGGGCTCATTGTTCACTTAAACTTGAAGATCAATAAATTGGCAAATTGTACTGTTTGGATGCTTTGCATATATGTTTCTTAGACTATATAGAAGCAATATATACAAAGATTTCAACCGTCTACCTGTTCCATTCATTGTTCTACTTGTCGAAAGTTACAAATAATTTCCGATAAAGGATTAACAATGGGGCTCGTAGTTCACTTAAACTTGAAGATGAAATAATTGGCGAATTGTACTGTTTGGATGCTTTGCATATATGTTTCTTAGATTATATAGAAGCAATATATACAAAGATTTCAACCGTCTACCTGTTCCATTCATTGTTCTACATGTCGAAAGTTACAAATAATTTCCGATAAAGGATTAACCATGGGGCTCATTGTTCACTTAAACTTGAAGATCAATAAATTGGCAAATTGTACTGTTTGGATGCTTTGCATATATGTTTCTTAGACTATATAGAAGCAATATATACAAAGATTTCAACCGTCTACCTGTTCCATTCATTGTTCTACTTGTCGAAAGTTACAAATAATTTCCGATAAAGGATAAACAATGGGGCTCATTGTTCACTTAAACTTGAAGATCAAAAAATTGGCGAATGTTACTGTTTAGATGCTTTGCATATAGGTTTGTTAGTCTATATAGAAGCAATATATAAAAAGATTTCAACCGTCTACCAGTTACATTCATTGTTCTACTTGTCGAAAGTTACAAATAATTTCCTTCAATGGATTAACAATAGGGCTCATTGTTCACTTAAACTTGAAGAACAAAAAATTGGCGAATGGTACTGTTTGGATGCTTTTCATATATGTTTCTTAGACTATATAGAAGCAATATATACATTGCTTTCAACCGTCTACCTGATCCACTCATTTTCTACTTGTCGCAAGTTACAAATAATTTCCGTTAAAGTATTAACAATGGGGCTCATTGTTCACTTAAACTTGAAGAACAAAAAATTGGCGAATGGTACTGTTTGGATGCTTTGCGTACATGTTTCTTAGACTATATAGAAGCAATATATACAATGATTTCAACCGTCTACCTATTCCATTCATTGTTCTACTTGCCGAAATTTACAAATGATTTCCTTTAAAGGATTAACAATGGGGCTCGTAGTTCACTTAAACATGAAGAGCAAAAAATTGGCGAATTGTACTGTTTGGACGCTATGCAAATATGTTTCTTGGATTATATAGAAGCAATATGTACAAAGATTTCAACCGTCTACCTGTTCCATTCATTGTTCTACATGTCGAAAGTTACAAATAATTTCCGATGAAGGATTAACCATGGGGCTCATTGTTCACTTAAACTTGAAGATCAATAAATTGGCAAATTGTACTGTTTGGATGCTTTGCATATATGTTTCTTAGACTATATAGAAGCAATATATACAAAGATTTCAACCGTCTACCTGTTCCATTCATTGTTCTACTTGTCGAAAGTTACAAATAATTTCCGATAAAGGATTAACAATGGGGCTCGTAGTTCACTTAAACTTGAAGATGAAATAATTGGCGAATTGTACTGTTTGGATGCTTTGCATATATGTTTCTTAGATTATATAGAAGCAATATATACAAAGATTTCAACCGTCTACCTGTTCCATTCATTGTTCTACATGTCGAAAGTTACAAATAATTTCCGATAAAGGATTAACCATGGGGCTCATTGTTCACTTAAACTTGAAGATCAATAAATTGGCAAATTGTACTGTTTGGATGCTTTGCATATATGTTTCTTAGACTATATAGAAGCAATATATACAAAGATTTCAACCGTCTACCTGTTCCATTCATTGTTCTACTTGTCGAAAGTTACAAATAATTTCCGATAAAGGATAAACAATGGGGCTCATTGTTCACTTAAACTTGAAGATCAATAAATTGGCGAATTGTACTGTTTGGATGCTTTGCATATATGTTTCTTAGACTATATAGAAGCAATATATACAAAGATTTCAACCGTCTACCTGTTCCATTCATTGTTCTACTTGTCGAAAGTTACAAATAATTTCCGATAAAGGATAAACAATGGGGCTCATTGTTCACTTAAACTTGAAGATCAAAAAATTGGCGAATGTTACTGTTTGGATGCTTTGCATATATGTTTCTTAGACTATATAGAAGCAATATATAAAAAGATTTCAACCGTCTACCAGTTACATTCATTGTTCTACTTGTCGAAAGTTACAAATAATTTCCTTTAAAGGATTAACAATGGGGCTCATTGTTCACTTAAACTTGAAGAACAAAAAATTGGCGAATTGTACTGTTTGGATGCTTTGCATATATGTTTCATAGACTATATAGAAGCAATATATACAAAGATTTCAACCGTCTACCAGTTACATTCATTGTTCTACTTGTCGAAAGTTACAAATAATTTCCATTTCATGATTATCAATGGGGCTCGCTGTTCACTTAAACTTGAAGATCAAAAAATTGGCGATTGTTACTGTTTAGATAGTTTCCATATATGTTTCTTAGACTATATAGAAGCAATATATAAAAAGATTTCAACCGTCTACCAGTTACATTCATTGTTCTACTTGTCGAAAGTTACAAATAATTTCCTTTAAAGGATTAACAATGGGGCTCATTGTTCACTTAAACTTGAAGAACAAAAAATTGGCGAATTGTACTGTTTGGATGCTTTGCATATATGTTTCATAGACTATATAGAAGCAATATATACAAAGATTTCAACCGTCTACCAGTTACATTCATTGTTCTACTTGTCGAAAGTTACAAATAATTTCCATTTCATGATTATCAATGGGGCTCGCTGTTCACTTAAACTTGAAGATCAAAAAATTGGCGATTGTTACTGTTTAGATAGTTTGCATATATGTTTCTTAGATTATATAGAAGCAATATATACAAAGATTTCAACCGTCTACCTGTTCCATTCATTGTTCTACTTGTCGAAAGATACAAATAATTTCCGATAAAGGATTAACCATGGGGCTCATTGTTCACTTAAACTTGAAGATCAATAAATGGGCGAATTGTACTGTTTGGATGCTTAGCATATATGATTCTTAGACTATATAGAAGCAATATATAAAAAGATTTCAACCGTCTACCAGTTACATTCATTGTTCTACTTGTCGAAAGTTACAAATAATTTCCTTTAAAGGATTAACAATGGGGCTCATTGTTCACTTAAACTTGAAGAACAAAAAATTGGCGAATGGTACTGTTTGGATGCTTTGCGTACATGTTTCTTAGACTATTTAGAAGCAATATATAGAAAGATTTCACCCGTCTAACTGTACTATTCATTGTTCTACTTGTAGAAAGTTACAAATAATTTCCATTTCATGATTATCAATGGGGCTCGTAGTTCACTTAAACTTGAAGATGAAATAATTGGCGAATTGTACTGTTTGGATGCTTTGCATATATGTTTCTTAGATTATATAGAAGCAATATATACAAAGATTTCAACCGTCTACCTGTTCCATTCATTGTTCTACTTGTCGAAAGTTACAAATAATTTCCGATAAAGGATTAACCATTGGGCTCATTGTTCACTTAAACTTGAAGATCAATAAATTGGCGAATTGTACTGTTTGGATGCTTTGCATATATGTTTCTTAGACTATATAGAAGCAATATATACAAAGATTTCAACCGTCTATCTGTTCCATTCATTGTTCTACTTGTCGAAAGTTACAAATAATTTCCGATAAAGGATTAACAATGGGGCTCATTGTTCACTTAAACTTGAAGATCAAAAAATTGGCGAATGGTACTGTTTGGATGCTTTGCGTACATGTTTCTTAGACTATTTAGAAGCAATATATAGAAAGATTTCACCCGTCTAACTGTGCTATTCATTGTTCTACTTGTCGAAAGTTACAAATAATTTCCGTTAAAGTATTAACAATGGGGCTCGTAGTTCACTTAAACTTGAAGATGAAATAATTGGCGAATTGTACTGTTTGGATGCTTTGCATATATGTTTCATAGACTATATAGAAGCAATATATACAAAGATTTCAACCGTCTACCAGTTACATTCATTGTTCTACTTGTCGAAAGTTACAAATAATTTCCATTTCATGATTATCAATGGGGCTCGCTGTTCACTTAAACTTGAAGATCAAAAAATTGGCGATTGTTACTGTTTAGATAGTTTCCATATATGTTTCTTAGACTATATAGAAGCAATATATAAAAAGATTTCAACCGTCTACCAGTTACATTCATTGTTCTACTTGTCGAAAGTTACAAATAATTTCCTTTAAAGGATTAACAATGGGGCTCATTGTTCACTTAAACTTGAAGAACAAAAAATTGGCGAATGGTACTGTTTGGATGCTTTGCGTACATGTTTCTTAGACTATTTAGAAGCAATATATAGAAAGATTTCACCCGTCTAACTGTACTATTCATTGTTCTACTTGTCGAAAGTTACATATAATTTCCGATAAAGGATTAAGAATGGGGCTCATTGTTCACTTAAACTTGAAGATCAATAAATGGGCGAATTGTACTGTTTGGATGCTTTGCATATATGATTCTTAGACTATATAGAAGCAATATTTGCAAAGATTTCAACCGTCTACGTGTTCCAATCATTGTTCTAGTTGTCGAAATTTACAAATAATTTCCTTTAAAGGATTCACAATGGGGCTCGTTGTTCACTTAAACTTGAAGAACAATAAATGGGCGAATTGTACTGTTTGGATGCTTTGCATATATGTTTCTTAGACTATATAGAAGCAATATATACATAGATTTCAACCGTCTACCTGTTCCATTCATTGTTCTACTTGTCGAAAGTTACATATAATTTCCGATAAAGGATTAACAATGGGGCTCATTGTTCACTTAAACTTGAAGATCAACAAATTGGCGAATGTTACTGTTTAGATGCTTTGCATATAGGTTTCTTAGACTATATAGAAGCAACATATACAAAGATTTCAACCGTCTACCTGTTCTATTCATTGTTCTTCTTGTCGAAAGTTACAAATAATTTCCATTTCATGATTATCAATGGGGCTCGCTGTTCACTTAAACTTGAAGATCAAAAAATTGGCGATTGTTACTGTTTAGATAGTTTGCATATATGTTTCTTAGATTATATAGAAGCAATATATACAAAGATTTCAACCGTCTACCTGTTCCATTCATTGTTCTACTTGTCGAAAGTTACAAATAATTTCCGATAAAGGATTAACCATGGGGCTCATTGTTCACCTAAACTTGAAGATCAATAAATGGGCGAATTGTACTGTTTGGATGCTTTGCATATATGATTCTTAGACTATATAGAAGCAATATATACAAAGATTTCAACCGTCTACGTGTTCCAATCATTGTTCTACTTGTAGAAAGTTACAAATAATTTCCGATAAAGGATTAACAATGGGGCTCATTGTTCACTTAAACATGAAGATGAAATTATTGGCGAATTGTACTGTTTGGATGCTTTGCATATATGTTTCTTAGATTATATAGAAGCAATATATACAAAGATCTCAACCGTCTACCTGTTCCATTCATTGTTCTACTAGTCGAAAGTTACAAATAATTTCCATTTCATGATTATCAATGGGGCTCGCTGTTCACTTAAACTTGAAGATCAAAAAATTGGCGATTGTTACTGTTTAGATAGTTTGCATATATGTTTCTTAGATTATATAGAAGCAATATATACAAAGATTTCAACCGTCTACCTGTTCCATTCATTGTTCTACTTGTCGAAAGTTACAAATAATTTCCGATAAAGGATTAACCATGGGGCTCATTGTTCACCTAAACTTGAAGATCAATAAATGGGCGAATTGTACTGTTTGGATGCTTTGCATATATGATTCTTAGACTATATAGAAGCAATATATACAAAGATTTCAACCGTCTACGTGTTCCAATCATTGTTCTACTTGTAAAAAGTTACAAATAATTTCCGATAAAGGATTAACAATGGGGCTCATTGTTCACTTAAACTTGAAGAACAAAAAATTGGCTAATGGTACTGTTTGGATGCTTTGCATATATGTTTCTTAGACTATATAGAAGCAATATATACATTGATTTCAACCGTCTACCTGTTCCATTCATTGTTCTACTTGTCGGAATTTACAAATAATTTCCGTTAAAGTATTAACAATGGGGCTCGTAGTTCACTTAAACATGAAGATGAAATTATTGGCGAATTGTACTGTTTGGATGCTTTGCATATATGTTTCTTAGATTATATAGAAGCAATATATACAAAGATCTCAACCGTCTACCTGTTCCATTCATTGTTCTACTTGTCGAAAATTACAAATAATTTCCGATAAAGGATTAACCATTGGGGCTCATTGTACACTAAACTTGAAGAACAAAAAATTGTCGAATTGTACTATTTGGATGCTATGCATATATGTTTCTTAGACTATATAGAAGCAATATATACAATGATTTCAACCGTCTACCTGTTCCATTCATTGTTCCACTTGTCGAAAATTACAAATAATTTCCTTTAAAGGATTAACAATGGGGCTCATAGTTCACTTAAACTTAAAGAACAAAAAATTGGCGAATTGTACTGTTTGGATGCTTTGCATATGTGTTTCTTAGACTATTTAGAAGCAATATATAGAAAGATTTCACCCGTCTACCTGTACTATTCATTGTTCTTCTTGTAGAAAGTTACAAATAATTTCCGTTAAGGGATTAACAATGGGGATCGTAGTTTACTTAAACTTGAAGAACAAAAAATTGGCGAATTGTACTGTTTGGATGCTTTGCATAGATGTTTCTTAGACTATTTAGAAGCAATATATAGAAAGATTTCACCCGTCTACCTGTACTATTCATTGTTCTACTTGTAGAAAGTTACAAATAGTTTCCATTTAATGATTATCAATGGGGCTCGCTGTTCACTTAATCTTGAAGAACAAAAAATTGGCGAATTGTACTGTTTGGATGCTTTGCAAGTATGTTTCTTAGACTATATAGAAGCAATATATACAATGATTTCAACAGCCTACCTGTTCCATTCATTGTCCTACTTGTAGAAAGTTACAATTAATTTCCGTTAAGGGATTAACAATGGGGCTCGTAGTTCACTTAAACTTGAAGAACAAAAAATTGGCGAATGGCACTGTTTGGATGCTTTGCATATATGTTTCTTAGACTATATAGAAGCAATATATACATTGATTTCAACCGGCTACCTGTTCCATTCATTGTTCTACTTGTCGAAATTTACAAATAATTTCCGATAAAGGATTAACCATTGGGGCTCATTGTTCACTTAAACTTGAAGAACAAAAAATTGGCGAATTGTACTGTTTGGATGCTTTGCATATATATTTCTTAGACTATATAGAAGCAATATATACAAAGATTTCAACCGGCTACCAATTCCATTCATTGTTCTACTTGTCGAAATTTACAAATAATTTCCGATAAAGGATTAACCATTGGGGCTCATTGTTCACTTAAACTTGAAGAACAAAAAATTGGCGAATGGTACTGTTTGGATGCTTTGCGTACATGTTTCTTAGACTATATGGAAGCAATATATACAAAGATTTCAACCGTCTACCAGTCCCATTCATTGTTCTACTTGTCGAAAGTTACAAATAATTTCCGATAAAGGATTAACCATTGGGGCTCATTGTTCACTTACACTTGAAGAACAAAAAATTGTCGAATTGTACTATTTGGATGCTTTGCATATATGTTTCTTAGACTATATAGAAGCAATATATACAATGATTTTAACCGTCTACCTGTTCCATTCATTGTTCTACTTGTCGAAAGTTACAAATAATTTGCGATAACGGATTAACCATTGGGGCTCATTGTTCACTTAAACTTGAAGAACAAAAAATTGGCGAATGGTACTGTTTGGATGCTTTGCGTACATGTTTCTTAGACTATATAGAAGCAATATATACAATGATTTCAACCGTCTACCTATTCCATTCATTGTTCTACTTGCCGAAATTTACAAATAATTCCCTTTAAAGGATTAACAATGGGGCTCGTTGTTCACTTAAACTTGGAGAACAATAAATTGGCGAATTGTAATGTTTGGATGCTTTGCATATATGTTTCTTAGACTATATAGAAGCAATATATACAAAGATTTCAACCGTCAACCTGTTCCATTCATTGTTCTACTTGTCGAAAATTACAAATAATTTCCGATAAAGGATTAACAATGGGGCTCGTAGTTCACTTAAACTTGAAGAACAAAAAATTGGCGAATTGTACTGTTTGGATGCTTTGCATATATGTTTCTTAGACTATATAGAAGCAATATATACAATGATTTCAACCGTCTACCTGTTCCATTCATTGTTCTAATTGTAGAAAATTACAATTAATTTCCGTTAAAGGATTAACAATTGGGCTCGTTGTTCACTTAAACTTGAAGAACAAAAAATTGGCGAATGGTACTGTTTGCATGCTTTGCATATATGTTTCTTAGACTATATAGAAGCAATATATACAATGATTTCAACAGTCTACCTGTTCCATTCATTGTTCTACTTGTCGAAATTTGCAAATAATTTCCTTTAAAGGATTAACAATGGGGCTCGTAGTTCACTTGAACTTGAAGAACAAAAAATTGGCGAATTGTACTGTTTGGATGCTTTGCATAGATGTTTCTTAGACTATTTAGAAGCAATATATAGAAAGATTTCACCCGTCTACCTGTACTATTCATTGTTCTACTTGTCGAAAGTTACAAATAATTACCGATAAAGGATTAACCATTGGGGCTCATTGTTCACTTAAACTTGAAGAACTAAAAATTGGCGAATTGTACTGTTTGGATGCTTTGCATATATGTTTCTTAGACTATATAGAAGCAATATATACAAAGATTTCAACCGGCTACCTGTTCCATTCATTGTTCTACTTGTCGAAAATTACAAATAATTTCCGTTAAAGTATTAACAATGGGGCTCGTAGTTCACTTAAACTTGAAGATCAAATAATTGGCGAATTGTACTGTTTGGACGATTTGCATATATGTTTCTTAGACTATATAGAAGCAATATATACAATGATTTCAACAGTCTACCTGTTCCATTAATTGTTCTACTTGTCGAAATTTATAAATAATTTCCTTTAAAGGATTAATAATGGGGCTCGTAGTTCACTTAAACTTGAAGACCAAAAAATTGGCGAATGGTAATGTTTGGATGCTTTGCATATATGTTTCTTAGATTATATAGACGCAATATATACAAGGATTTCAACCGTCTACCTGTTCCATTCAATGTTCTACTTGTCGAAAGTTGCAAATAATTACCGATAAAGGATTAACCATTGGGGCTCATTGTTCACTTAAACTTGAAGAACAAAAAATTGGCGAATTGTACTGTTTGGATGCTTTCCATATATGTTTCTTAGACTATTTAGAAGCAATATATAGAAAGATTTCACCCGTCTACCTGTACTATTCATTGTTCTACGTGTCGAAAGTTACTAGTAATTTCCGATGAAGGATTAACTATTGGGGCTCATTGTTCACTTCAACTTGAAGAACAAAAAATTGGCGAATGGTACTGTTTGGATGCTTTGCGTACTTGTTTCTTAGACTATATGGAAGCAATATATACAAAGATTTCAACCGTCTACGTGTTCCAATCATTGTTCTACTTGTAGAAAGTTACAATTAATTTCCGTTAAAGGATTAACAATGGGGCTCGTAGTTCACTTAAACTTGAAGAACAAAAAATTGGCGATTGTTACTGTTTAGATGCTTTGCATATATGTTTCGTAGACTATATAGAAGCAATATATACAAAGATTTCAACCGTCTACCTGTTCCATTCATTGTTCTACTTGTCGAAAATTACAAGTAATTTCCGATAAAGGATTAACCATTGGGGCTCATTGTTCACTTAAACTTGAAGAACAAAAAATTGGCGAATGGTACTGTTTGGATGCTTTGCGTATATGTTTCTTAGACTATATAGAAGCAATATATACAAAGATTTCAACCGTCTACGTGTTCCAATCATTGTCCTACTTGTAGAAAGTTACAATTAATTTCCGTTAAAGGATTAACAATGGGGCTCGTAGTTCACTTAAACTTGAGGAACAAAAAATTGGCGAATTGTACTGTTTGGATGCTTTGCATATATGTTTCGTAGACTATATAGAAGCAATATATACAATGATTTCAACCGTCTACATGATCCATTCATTGTTCTACTTGTCGAAATTTACAAATAATTTCCTTTAAAGGATTAACAATGGGGCTCGTTGTTCACTTAAACTTGAAGAACAATAAATTGGGGAATTGTACTGTTTGGATGCTTTGCATATATGTTTCTTAGACTATATAGAAGCAATACATACAAAGATTTCAACCGTCTACCTGTTCCATCCATTGTTCTACTTGTCGAAAGTTACAAATAATTTCCTTTAAAGGATTAACAATGGGGCTCGTAGTTCACTTAAACTTGAAGAACAATATATTGGCGAATGGCACTGTTTGGATGCTTTGCATATATGTTTCTTAGACTATATAGAAGCAATACATACAAAGATTTCAACCGTCTACCTGTTCCATTCATTGTTCTACTTGGCGAAAATTACAAATAATTTCCGATAAAGGATTAACCATTGGGGCTCATTGTTCACTTAAACTTGAAGAACAAAAAATTGGCGAATGGTACTGTTTGGATGCTTTGCGTACATGTTTCTTAGACTATATGGAAGCAATATATACAAAGATTTCAACCGTCTACGTGTTCCAATCATTGTTCTACTTGTAGAAAGTTACAATTAATTTCCGTTAAAGGATTAACAATGGGGCTCGTAGTTCACTTAAACTTGAAGAACAAAAAATTGGCGATTGTTACTGTTTAGATGCTTTGCATATATGTTTCGTAGACTATATAGAAGCAATATATACAATGATTTCAACCGTCTACATGATCCATTCATTGTTCTACTTGTCGAAATTTACAAGTAATTTCCGATAAAGGATTAACCATTGGGGCTCATTGTTCACTTAAACTTGAAGAACAAAAAATTGGCGAATGGTACTGTTTGGATGCTTTGCGTATATGTTTCTTAGACTATATAGAAGCAATATATACAAAGATTTCAACCGTCTACGTGTTCCAATCATTGTTCTACTTGTAGAAAGTTACAAATAATTTCCGTTAAAGGATTAACAATGGGGCTCGTAGTTCACTTAAACTTGAAAAACAAAAAATTGGCGAATTGTACTGTTTGGATGCTTTGCATATGTGTTTCTTAGACTATTTAGAAGCAATATATACAATGATTTCAACCGTCTACATCATCCATTCATTGTTCTACTTGTCGAAAATTACAAATAATTTCCGATAAAGGATTAACCATTGGGGCTCAATGTTCACTTAAACTTGGAGAACAAAAAATTGGCGAATGGTACTGTTTGGATGCTTTGCGTACATGTTTCTTAGACTATATAGAAGCAATATATACAAAGATTTCAACCGTCTACCTGTTCCATTCATTGTTCTACTTGTCGAAAGTTACAAATAATTTCCGATAAAGGATTAACAATGGGGCTCATTGTTCACTTAACCTTGAAGGACAAAAAATTGGCGAATTGTACTGTTTGGATGCTTTGCATAGATGTTTCTTAGACTATTAAGAAGCAATATATAGAAAGATTTCACCCGTCTACCTGTACTATTCATTGTTCTACTTGTAGAAAGTTACAAATAGTTTCCATTTCATGATTATCAATGGGGCTCGCTGTTCACTTAAACTTGAAGATCAAAAAATTGGCGATTGTTACTGTTTGGATGCTTTGCATATATGTTTCTTAGATTATATAGAAGCAATATATACAAAGATTTCAACCGTCTACCAGTTCCATTCATTGTTCTACTTGTCGAAAGTTACAAATAATTACCGATAAAGGATTAACCATTGGGGCTCATTGTTCACTTAAACTTGAAGAACAAAAAATTGGCGAATTGTACTTTTTGGATGCTTTGCATATATGTTTCTTAGACTATATAGAAGCAATATATACAAAGATTTCAACCGTCTACCTGTTCCATTCATTGTTCTACTTGTCGAAAGTTACAATTAATTTCCGTTAAAGGATTAACAATGGGGCTCGTAGATCACTTAAACTTGAGGAACAAAAAATTGGCGAATTGTACTGTTTGGATGCTTTGCATATATGTTTCGTAGACTATATAGAAGCAATATATACAATGATTTCAACCGTCTACATGATCCATTCATTGTTCTACTTGTCGAAATTTACAAGTAATTTCCGATAAAGGATTAACCAATGGGGCTCATTGTTCACTTAAACTTGAAGAACAAAAAATTGGCGAATGGTACTGTTTGGATGCTTCGCGTATATGTTTCTTAGACTATATAGAAGCAATATATACAAAGATTTCAACCGGCTACCTGTTCCATTCATTGTTCTACTTGTCGAAAATTACAAATAATTTCCGTTAAAGTATTAACAATGGGGCTCGTAGTTCACTTAAACTTGAAGATCAAATAATTGGCGAATTGTACTGTTTGGACGATTTGCATATATGTTTCTTAGACTATATAGAAGCAATATATACAATGATTTCAACAGTCTACCTGTTCCATTAATTGTTCTACTTGTCGAAATTTATAAATAATTTCCTTTAAAGGATTAATAATGGGGCTCGTAGTTCACTTAAACTTGAAGACCAAAAAATTGGCGAATGGTAATGTTTGGATGCTTTGCATATATGTTTCTTAGATTATATAGACGCAATATATACAAGGATTTCAACCGTCTACCTGTTCCATTCAATGTTCTACTTGTCGAAAGTTGCAAATAATTACCGATAAAGGATTAACCATTGGGGCTCATTGTTCACTTAAACTTGAAGAACAAAAAATTGGCGAATTGTACTGTTTGGATGCTTTCCATATATGTTTCTTAGACTATTTAGAAGCAATATATAGAAAGATTTCACCCGTCTACCTGTACTATTCATTGTTCTACGTGTCGAAAGTTACTAGTAATTTCCGATGAAGGATTAACTATTGGGGCTCATTGTTCACTTCAACTTGAAGAACAAAAAATTGGCGAATGGTACTGTTTGGATGCTTTGCGTACTTGTTTCTTAGACTATATGGAAGCAATATATACAAAGATTTCAACCGTCTACGTGTTCCAATCATTGTTCTACTTGTAGAAAGTTACAATTAATTTCCGTTAAAGGATTAACAATGGGGCTCGTAGTTCACTTAAACTTGAAGAACAAAAAATTGGCGATTGTTACTGTTTAGATGCTTTGCATATATGTTTCGTAGACTATATAGAAGCAATATATACAAAGATTTCAACCGTCTACCTGTTCCATTCATTATTCTACTTGTCGAAAATTACAAGTAATTTCCGATAAAGGATTAACCATTGGGGCTCATTGTTCACTTAAACTTGAAGAACAAAAAATTGGCGAATGGTACTGTTTGGATGCTTTGCGTATATGTTTCTTAGACTATATAGAAGCAATATATACAAAGATTTCAACCGTCTACGTGTTCCAATCATTGTCCTACTTGTAGAAAGTTACAATTAATTTCCGTTAAAGGATTAACAATGGGGCTCGTAGTTCACTTAAACTTGAGGAACAAAAAATTGGCGAATTGTACTGTTTGGATGCTTTGCATATATGTTTCGTAGACTATATAGAAGCAATATATACAATGATTTCAACCGTCTACATGATCCATTCATTGTTCTACTTGTCGAAATTTACAAATAATTTCCTTTAAAGGATTAACAATGGGGCTCGTTGTTCACTTAAACTTGAAGAACAATAAATTGGGGAATTGTACTGTTTGGATGCTTTGCATATATGTTTCTTAGACTATATAGAAGCAATACATACAAAGATTTCAACCGTCTACCTGTTCCATCCATTGTTCTACTTGTCGAAAGTTACAAATAATTTCCTTTAAAGGATTAACAATGGGGCTCGTAGTTCACTTAAACTTGAAGAACAATATATTGGCGAATGGCACTGTTTGGATGCTTTGCATATATGTTTCTTAGACTATATAGAAGCAATACATACAAAGATTTCAACCGTCTACCTGTTCCATTCATTGTTCTACTTGGCGAAAATTACAAATAATTTCCGATAAAGGATTAACCATGGGGCTCATTGTTCACTTAAACTTGAAGATCAATAAATTGGCAAATTGTACTGTTTGGATGCTTTGCATATATGTTTCTTAGACTATATAGAAGCAATATATACAAAGATTTCAACCGTCTACCTGTTCCATTCATTGTTCTACTTGTCGAAAGTTACAAATAATTTCCGATAAAGGATTAACAATGGGGCTCGTAGTTCACTTAAACTTGAAGATGAAATAATTGGCGAATTGTACTGTTTGGATGCTTTGCATATATGTTTCTTAGATTATATAGAAGCAATATATACAAAGATTTCAACCGTCTACCTGTTCCATTCATTGTTCTACATGTCGAAAGTTACAAATAATTTCCGATAAAGGATTAACCATGGGGCTCATTGTTCACTTAAACTTGAAGATCAATAAATTGGCAAATTGTACTGTTTGGATGCTTTGCATATATGTTTCTTAGACTATATAGAAGCAATATATACAAAGATTTCAACCGTCTACCTGTTCCATTCATTGTTCTACTTGTCGAAAGTTACAAATAATTTCCGATAAAGGATAAACAATGGGGCTCATTGTTCACTTAAACTTGAAGATCAAAAAATTGGCGAATGTTACTGTTTAGATGCTTTGCATATAGGTTTGTTAGTCTATATAGAAGCAATATATAAAAAGATTTCAACCGTCTACCAGTTACATTCATTGTTCTACTTGTCGAAAGTTACAAATAATTTCCTTCAATGGATTAACAATAGGGCTCATTGTTCACTTAAACTTGAAGAACAAAAAATTGGCGAATGGTACTGTTTGGATGCTTTTCATATATGTTTCTTAGACTATATAGAAGCAATATATACATTGCTTTCAACCGTCTACCTGATCCACTCATTTTCTACTTGTCGCAAGTTACAAATAATTTCCGTTAAAGTATTAACAATGGGGCTCATTGTTCACTTAAACTTGAAGAACAAAAAATTGGCGAATGGTACTGTTTGGATGCTTTGCGTACATGTTTCTTAGACTATATAGAAGCAATATATACAATGATTTCAACCGTCTACCTATTCCATTCATTGTTCTACTTGCCGAAATTTACAAATGATTTCCTTTAAAGGATTAACAATGGGGCTCGTAGTTCACTTAAACATGAAGAGCAAAAAATTGGCGAATTGTACTGTTTGGACGCTATGCAAATATGTTTCTTGGATTATATAGAAGCAATATGTACAAAGATTTCAACCGTCTACCTGTTCCATTCATTGTTCTACATGTCGAAAGTTACAAATAATTTCCGATGAAGGATTAACCATGGGGCTCATTGTTCACTTAAACTTGAAGATCAATAAATTGGCAAATTGTACTGTTTGGATGCTTTGCATATATGTTTCTTAGACTATATAGAAGCAATATATACAAAGATTTCAACCGTCTACCTGTTCCATTCATTGTTCTACTTGTCGAAAGTTACAAATAATTTCCGATAAAGGATTAACAATGGGGCTCGTAGTTCACTTAAACTTGAAGATGAAATAATTGGCGAATTGTACTGTTTGGATGCTTTGCATATATGTTTCTTAGATTATATAGAAGCAATATATACAAAGATTTCAACCGTCTACCTGTTCCATTCATTGTTCTACATGTCGAAAGTTACAAATAATTTCCGATAAAGGATTAACCATGGGGCTCATTGTTCACTTAAACTTGAAGATCAATAAATTGGCAAATTGTACTGTTTGGATGCTTTGCATATATGTTTCTTAGACTATATAGAAGCAATATATACAAAGATTTCAACCGTCTACCTGTTCCATTCATTGTTCTACTTGTCGAAAGTTACAAATAATTTCCGATAAAGGATAAACAATGGGGCTCATTGTTCACTTAAACTTGAAGATCAATAAATTGGCGAATTGTACTGTTTGGATGCTTTGCATATATGTTTCTTAGACTATATAGAAGCAATATATACAAAGATTTCAACCGTCTACCTGTTCCATTCATTGTTCTACTTGTCGAAAGTTACAAATAATTTCCGATAAAGGATAAACAATGGGGCTCATTGTTCACTTAAACTTGAAGATCAAAAAATTGGCGAATGTTACTGTTTGGATGCTTTGCATATATGTTTCTTAGACTATATAGAAGCAATATATAAAAAGATTTCAACCGTCTACCAGTTACATTCATTGTTCTACTTGTCGAAAGTTACAAATAATTTCCTTTAAAGGATTAACAATGGGGCTCATTGTTCACTTAAACTTGAAGAACAAAAAATTGGCGAATTGTACTGTTTGGATGCTTTGCATATATGTTTCATAGACTATATAGAAGCAATATATACAAAGATTTCAACCGTCTACCAGTTACATTCATTGTTCTACTTGTCGAAAGTTACAAATAATTTCCATTTCATGATTATCAATGGGGCTCGCTGTTCACTTAAACTTGAAGATCAAAAAATTGGCGATTGTTACTGTTTAGATAGTTTCCATATATGTTTCTTAGACTATATAGAAGCAATATATAAAAAGATTTCAACCGTCTACCAGTTACATTCATTGTTCTACTTGTCGAAAGTTACAAATAATTTCCTTTAAAGGATTAACAATGGGGCTCATTGTTCACTTAAACTTGAAGAACAAAAAATTGGCGAATTGTACTGTTTGGATGCTTTGCATATATGTTTCATAGACTATATAGAAGCAATATATACAAAGATTTCAACCGTCTACCAGTTACATTCATTGTTCTACTTGTCGAAAGTTACAAATAATTTCCATTTCATGATTATCAATGGGGCTCGCTGTTCACTTAAACTTGAAGATCAAAAAATTGGCGATTGTTACTGTTTAGATAGTTTGCATATATGTTTCTTAGATTATATAGAAGCAATATATACAAAGATTTCAACCGTCTACCTGTTCCATTCATTGTTCTACTTGTCGAAAGATACAAATAATTTCCGATAAAGGATTAACCATGGGGCTCATTGTTCACTTAAACTTGAAGATCAATAAATGGGCGAATTGTACTGTTTGGATGCTTAGCATATATGATTCTTAGACTATATAGAAGCAATATATAAAAAGATTTCAACCGTCTACCAGTTACATTCATTGTTCTACTTGTCGAAAGTTACAAATAATTTCCTTTAAAGGATTAACAATGGGGCTCATTGTTCACTTAAACTTGAAGAACAAAAAATTGGCGAATGGTACTGTTTGGATGCTTTGCGTACATGTTTCTTAGACTATTTAGAAGCAATATATAGAAAGATTTCACCCGTCTAACTGTACTATTCATTGTTCTACTTGTAGAAAGTTACAAATAATTTCCATTTCATGATTATCAATGGGGCTCGTAGTTCACTTAAACTTGAAGATGAAATAATTGGCGAATTGTACTGTTTGGATGCTTTGCATATATGTTTCTTAGATTATATAGAAGCAATATATACAAAGATTTCAACCGTCTACCTGTTCCATTCATTGTTCTACTTGTCGAAAGTTACAAATAATTTCCGATAAAGGATTAACCATTGGGCTCATTGTTCACTTAAACTTGAAGATCAATAAATTGGCGAATTGTACTGTTTGGATGCTTTGCATATATGTTTCTTAGACTATATAGAAGCAATATATACAAAGATTTCAACCGTCTATCTGTTCCATTCATTGTTCTACTTGTCGAAAGTTACAAATAATTTCCGATAAAGGATTAACAATGGGGCTCATTGTTCACTTAAACTTGAAGATCAAAAAATTGGCGAATGGTACTGTTTGGATGCTTTGCGTACATGTTTCTTAGACTATTTAGAAGCAATATATAGAAAGATTTCACCCGTCTAACTGTGCTATTCATTGTTCTACTTGTCGAAAGTTACAAATAATTTCCGTTAAAGTATTAACAATGGGGCTCGTAGTTCACTTAAACTTGAAGATGAAATAATTGGCGAATTGTACTGTTTGGATGCTTTGCATATATGTTTCATAGACTATATAGAAGCAATATATACAAAGATTTCAACCGTCTACCAGTTACATTCATTGTTCTACTTGTCGAAAGTTACAAATAATTTCCATTTCATGATTATCAATGGGGCTCGCTGTTCACTTAAACTTGAAGATCAAAAAATTGGCGATTGTTACTGTTTAGATAGTTTCCATATATGTTTCTTAGACTATATAGAAGCAATATATAAAAAGATTTCAACCGTCTACCAGTTACATTCATTGTTCTACTTGTCGAAAGTTACAAATAATTTCCTTTAAAGGATTAACAATGGGGCTCATTGTTCACTTAAACTTGAAGAACAAAAAATTGGCGAATGGTACTGTTTGGATGCTTTGCGTACATGTTTCTTAGACTATTTAGAAGCAATATATAGAAAGATTTCACCCGTCTAACTGTACTATTCATTGTTCTACTTGTCGAAAGTTACATATAATTTCCGATAAAGGATTAAGAATGGGGCTCATTGTTCACTTAAACTTGAAGATCAATAAATGGGCGAATTGTACTGTTTGGATGCTTTGCATATATGATTCTTAGACTATATAGAAGCAATATTTGCAAAGATTTCAACCGTCTACGTGTTCCAATCATTGTTCTAGTTGTCGAAATTTACAAATAATTTCCTTTAAAGGATTCACAATGGGGCTCGTTGTTCACTTAAACTTGAAGAACAATAAATGGGCGAATTGTACTGTTTGGATGCTTTGCATATATGTTTCTTAGACTATATAGAAGCAATATATACATAGATTTCAACCGTCTACCTGTTCCATTCATTGTTCTACTTGTCGAAAGTTACATATAATTTCCGATAAAGGATTAACAATGGGGCTCATTGTTCACTTAAACTTGAAGATCAACAAATTGGCGAATGTTACTGTTTAGATGCTTTGCATATAGGTTTCTTAGACTATATAGAAGCAACATATACAAAGATTTCAACCGTCTACCTGTTCTATTCATTGTTCTTCTTGTCGAAAGTTACAAATAATTTCCATTTCATGATTATCAATGGGGCTCGCTGTTCACTTAAACTTGAAGATCAAAAAATTGGCGATTGTTACTGTTTAGATAGTTTGCATATATGTTTCTTAGATTATATAGAAGCAATATATACAAAGATTTCAACCGTCTACCTGTTCCATTCATTGTTCTACTTGTCGAAAGTTACAAATAATTTCCGATAAAGGATTAACCATGGGGCTCATTGTTCACCTAAACTTGAAGATCAATAAATGGGCGAATTGTACTGTTTGGATGCTTTGCATATATGATTCTTAGACTATATAGAAGCAATATATACAAAGATTTCAACCGTCTACGTGTTCCAATCATTGTTCTACTTGTAGAAAGTTACAAATAATTTCCGATAAAGGATTAACAATGGGGCTCATTGTTCACTTAAACATGAAGATGAAATTATTGGCGAATTGTACTGTTTGGATGCTTTGCATATATGTTTCTTAGATTATATAGAAGCAATATATACAAAGATCTCAACCGTCTACCTGTTCCATTCATTGTTCTACTAGTCGAAAGTTACAAATAATTTCCATTTCATGATTATCAATGGGGCTCGCTGTTCACTTAAACTTGAAGATCAAAAAATTGGCGATTGTTACTGTTTAGATAGTTTGCATATATGTTTCTTAGATTATATAGAAGCAATATATACAAAGATTTCAACCGTCTACCTGTTCCATTCATTGTTCTACTTGTCGAAAGTTACAAATAATTTCCGATAAAGGATTAACCATGGGGCTCATTGTTCACCTAAACTTGAAGATCAATAAATGGGCGAATTGTACTGTTTGGATGCTTTGCATATATGATTCTTAGACTATATAGAAGCAATATATACAAAGATTTCAACCGTCTACGTGTTCCAATCATTGTTCTACTTGTAAAAAGTTACAAATAATTTCCGATAAAGGATTAACAATGGGGCTCATTGTTCACTTAAACTTGAAGAACAAAAAATTGGCTAATGGTACTGTTTGGATGCTTTGCATATATGTTTCTTAGACTATATAGAAGCAATATATACATTGATTTCAACCGTCTACCTGTTCCATTCATTGTTCTACTTGTCGGAATTTACAAATAATTTCCGTTAAAGTATTAACAATGGGGCTCGTAGTTCACTTAAACATGAAGATGAAATTATTGGCGAATTGTACTGTTTGGATGCTTTGCATATATGTTTCTTAGATTATATAGAAGCAATATATACAAAGATCTCAACCGTCTACCTGTTCCATTCATTGTTCTACTTGTCGAAAATTACAAATAATTTCCGATAAAGGATTAACCATTGGGGCTCATTGTACACTAAACTTGAAGAACAAAAAATTGTCGAATTGTACTATTTGGATGCTATGCATATATGTTTCTTAGACTATATAGAAGCAATATATACAATGATTTCAACCGTCTACCTGTTCCATTCATTGTTCCACTTGTCGAAAATTACAAATAATTTCCTTTAAAGGATTAACAATGGGGCTCATAGTTCACTTAAACTTAAAGAACAAAAAATTGGCGAATTGTACTGTTTGGATGCTTTGCATATGTGTTTCTTAGACTATTTAGAAGCAATATATAGAAAGATTTCACCCGTCTACCTGTACTATTCATTGTTCTTCTTGTAGAAAGTTACAAATAATTTCCGTTAAGGGATTAACAATGGGGATCGTAGTTTACTTAAACTTGAAGAACAAAAAATTGGCGAATTGTACTGTTTGGATGCTTTGCATAGATGTTTCTTAGACTATTTAGAAGCAATATATAGAAAGATTTCACCCGTCTACCTGTACTATTCATTGTTCTACTTGTAGAAAGTTACAAATAGTTTCCATTTAATGATTATCAATGGGGCTCGCTGTTCACTTAATCTTGAAGAACAAAAAATTGGCGAATTGTACTGTTTGGATGCTTTGCAAGTATGTTTCTTAGACTATATAGAAGCAATATATACAATGATTTCAACAGCCTACCTGTTCCATTCATTGTCCTACTTGTAGAAAGTTACAATTAATTTCCGTTAAGGGATTAACAATGGGGCTCGTAGTTCACTTAAACTTGAAGAACAAAAAATTGGCGAATGGCACTGTTTGGATGCTTTGCATATATGTTTCTTAGACTATATAGAAGCAATATATACATTGATTTCAACCGGCTACCTGTTCCATTCATTGTTCTACTTGTCGAAATTTACAAATAATTTCCGATAAAGGATTAACCATTGGGGCTCATTGTTCACTTAAACTTGAAGAACAAAAAATTGGCGAATTGTACTGTTTGGATGCTTTGCATATATGTTTCTTAGACTATATAGAAGCAATATATACAAAGATTTCAACCGGCTACCAATTCCATTCATTGTTCTACTTGTCGAAATTTACAAATAATTTCCGATAAAGGATTAACCATTGGGGCTCATTGTTCACTTAAACTTGAAGAACAAAAAATTGGCGAATGGTACTGTTTGGATGCTTTGCGTACATGTTTCTTAGACTATATGGAAGCAATATATACAAAGATTTCAACCGTCTACCAGTCCCATTCATTGTTCTACTTGTCGAAAGTTACAAATAATTTCCGATAAAGGATTAACCATTGGGGCTCATTGTTCACTTACACTTGAAGAACAAAAAATTGTCGAATTGTACTATTTGGATGCTTTGCATATATGTTTCTTAGACTATATAGAAGCAATATATACAATGATTTTAACCGTCTACCTGTTCCATTCATTGTTCTACTTGTCGAAAGTTACAAATAATTTGCGATAACGGATTAACCATTGGGGCTCATTGTTCACTTAAACTTGAAGAACAAAAAATTGGCGAATGGTACTGTTTGGATGCTTTGCGTACATGTTTCTTAGACTATATAGAAGCAATATATACAATGATTTCAACCGTCTACCTATTCCATTCATTGTTCTACTTGCCGAAATTTACAAATAATTCCCTTTAAAGGATTAACAATGGGGCTCGTTGTTCACTTAAACTTGGAGAACAATAAATTGGCGAATTGTAATGTTTGGATGCTTTGCATATATGTTTCTTAGACTATATAGAAGCAATATATACAAAGATTTCAACCGTCAACCTGTTCCATTCATTGTTCTACTTGTCGAAAATTACAAATAATTTCCGATAAAGGATTAACAATGGGGCTCGTAGTTCACTTAAACTTGAAGAACAAAAAATTGGCGAATTGTACTGTTTGGATGCTTTGCATATATGTTTCTTAGACTATATAGAAGCAATATATACAATGATTTCAACCGTCTACCTGTTCCATTCATTGTTCTAATTGTAGAAAATTACAATTAATTTCCGTTAAAGGATTAACAATTGGGCTCGTTGTTCACTTAAACTTGAAGAACAAAAAATTGGCGAATGGTACTGTTTGCATGCTTTGCATATATGTTTCTTAGACTATATAGAAGCAATATATACAATGATTTCAACAGTCTACCTGTTCCATTCATTGTTCTACTTGTCGAAATTTGCAAATAATTTCCTTTAAAGGATTAACAATGGGGCTCGTAGTTCACTTGAACTTGAAGAACAAAAAATTGGCGAATTGTACTGTTTGGATGCTTTGCATAGATGTTTCTTAGACTATTTAGAAGCAATATATAGAAAGATTTCACCCGTCTACCTGTACTATTCATTGTTCTACTTGTCGAAAGTTACAAATAATTACCGATAAAGGATTAACCATTGGGGCTCATTGTTCACTTAAACTTGAAGAACTAAAAATTGGCGAATTGTACTGTTTGGATGCTTTGCATATATGTTTCTTAGACTATATAGAAGCAATATATACAAAGATTTCAACCGGCTACCTGTTCCATTCATTGTTCTACTTGTCGAAAATTACAAATAATTTCCGTTAAAGTATTAACAATGGGGCTCGTAGTTCACTTAAACTTGAAGATCAAATAATTGGCGAATTGTACTGTTTGGACGATTTGCATATATGTTTCTTAGACTATATAGAAGCAATATATACAATGATTTCAACAGTCTACCTGTTCCATTAATTGTTCTACTTGTCGAAATTTATAAATAATTTCCTTTAAAGGATTAATAATGGGGCTCGTAGTTCACTTAAACTTGAAGACCAAAAAATTGGCGAATGGTAATGTTTGGATGCTTTGCATATATGTTTCTTAGATTATATAGACGCAATATATACAAGGATTTCAACCGTCTACCTGTTCCATTCAATGTTCTACTTGTCGAAAGTTGCAAATAATTACCGATAAAGGATTAACCATTGGGGCTCATTGTTCACTTAAACTTGAAGAACAAAAAATTGGCGAATTGTACTGTTTGGATGCTTTCCATATATGTTTCTTAGACTATTTAGAAGCAATATATAGAAAGATTTCACCCGTCTACCTGTACTATTCATTGTTCTACGTGTCGAAAGTTACTAGTAATTTCCGATGAAGGATTAACTATTGGGGCTCATTGTTCACTTCAACTTGAAGAACAAAAAATTGGCGAATGGTACTGTTTGGATGCTTTGCGTACTTGTTTCTTAGACTATATGGAAGCAATATATACAAAGATTTCAACCGTCTACGTGTTCCAATCATTGTTCTACTTGTAGAAAGTTACAATTAATTTCCGTTAAAGGATTAACAATGGGGCTCGTAGTTCACTTAAACTTGAAGAACAAAAAATTGGCGATTGTTACTGTTTAGATGCTTTGCATATATGTTTCGTAGACTATATAGAAGCAATATATACAAAGATTTCAACCGTCTACCTGTTCCATTCATTGTTCTACTTGTCGAAAATTACAAGTAATTTCCGATAAAGGATTAACCATTGGGGCTCATTGTTCACTTAAACTTGAAGAACAAAAAATTGGCGAATGGTACTGTTTGGATGCTTTGCGTATATGTTTCTTAGACTATATAGAAGCAATATATACAAAGATTTCAACCGTCTACGTGTTCCAATCATTGTCCTACTTGTAGAAAGTTACAATTAATTTCCGTTAAAGGATTAACAATGGGGCTCGTAGTTCACTTAAACTTGAGGAACAAAAAATTGGCGAATTGTACTGTTTGGATGCTTTGCATATATGTTTCGTAGACTATATAGAAGCAATATATACAATGATTTCAACCGTCTACATGATCCATTCATTGTTCTACTTGTCGAAATTTACAAATAATTTCCTTTAAAGGATTAACAATGGGGCTCGTTGTTCACTTAAACTTGAAGAACAATAAATTGGGGAATTGTACTGTTTGGATGCTTTGCATATATGTTTCTTAGACTATATAGAAGCAATACATACAAAGATTTCAACCGTCTACCTGTTCCATCCATTGTTCTACTTGTCGAAAGTTACAAATAATTTCCTTTAAAGGATTAACAATGGGGCTCGTAGTTCACTTAAACTTGAAGAACAATATATTGGCGAATGGCACTGTTTGGATGCTTTGCATATATGTTTCTTAGACTATATAGAAGCAATACATACAAAGATTTCAACCGTCTACCTGTTCCATTCATTGTTCTACTTGGCGAAAATTACAAATAATTTCCGATAAAGGATTAACCATTGGGGCTCATTGTTCACTTAAACTTGAAGAACAAAAAATTGGCGAATGGTACTGTTTGGATGCTTTGCGTACATGTTTCTTAGACTATATGGAAGCAATATATACAAAGATTTCAACCGTCTACCTGTTCCATTCATTGTTCTACTTGTCGAAAGTTACAATTAATTTCCGTTAAAGGATTAACAATGGGGCTCGTAGATCACTTAAACTTGAGGAACAAAAAATTGGCGAATTGTACTGTTTGGATGCTTTGCATATATGTTTCGTAGACTATATAGAAGCAATATATACAATGATTTCAACCGTCTACATGATCCATTCATTGTTCTACTTGTCGAAATTTACAAGTAATTTCCGATAAAGGATTAACCAATGGGGCTCATTGTTCACTTAAACTTGAAGAACAAAAAATTGGCGAATGGTACTGTTTGGATGCTTCGCGTATATGTTTCTTAGACTATATAGAAGCAATATATACAAAGATTTCAACCGGCTACCTGTTCCATTCATTGTTCTACTTGTCGAAAATTACAAATAATTTCCGTTAAAGTATTAACAATGGGGCTCGTAGTTCACTTAAACTTGAAGATCAAATAATTGGCGAATTGTACTGTTTGGACGATTTGCATATATGTTTCTTAGACTATATAGAAGCAATATATACAATGATTTCAACAGTCTACCTGTTCCATTAATTGTTCTACTTGTCGAAATTTATAAATAATTTCCTTTAAAGGATTAATAATGGGGCTCGTAGTTCACTTAAACTTGAAGACCAAAAAATTGGCGAATGGTAATGTTTGGATGCTTTGCATATATGTTTCTTAGATTATATAGACGCAATATATACAAGGATTTCAACCGTCTACCTGTTCCATTCAATGTTCTACTTGTCGAAAGTTGCAAATAATTACCGATAAAGGATTAACCATTGGGGCTCATTGTTCACTTAAACTTGAAGAACAAAAAATTGGCGAATTGTACTGTTTGGATGCTTTCCATATATGTTTCTTAGACTATTTAGAAGCAATATATAGAAAGATTTCACCCGTCTACCTGTACTATTCATTGTTCTACGTGTCGAAAGTTACTAGTAATTTCCGATGAAGGATTAACTATTGGGGCTCATTGTTCACTTCAACTTGAAGAACAAAAAATTGGCGAATGGTACTGTTTGGATGCTTTGCGTACTTGTTTCTTAGACTATATGGAAGCAATATATACAAAGATTTCAACCGTCTACGTGTTCCAATCATTGTTCTACTTGTAGAAAGTTACAATTAATTTCCGTTAAAGGATTAACAATGGGGCTCGTAGTTCACTTAAACTTGAAGAACAAAAAATTGGCGATTGTTACTGTTTAGATGCTTTGCATATATGTTTCGTAGACTATATAGAAGCAATATATACAAAGATTTCAACCGTCTACCTGTTCCATTCATTGTTCTACTTGTCGAAAATTACAAGTAATTTCCGATAAAGGATTAACCATTGGGGCTCATTGTTCACTTAAACTTGAAGAACAAAAAATTGGCGAATGGTACTGTTTGGATGCTTTGCGTATATGTTTCTTAGACTATATAGAAGCAATATATACAAAGATTTCAACCGTCTACGTGTTCCAATCATTGTCCTACTTGTAGAAAGTTACAATTAATTTCCGTTAAAGGATTAACAATGGGGCTCGTAGTTCACTTAAACTTGAGGAACAAAAAATTGGCGAATTGTACTGTTTGGATGCTTTGCATATATGTTTCGTAGACTATATAGAAGCAATATATACAATGATTTCAACCGTCTACATGATCCATTCATTGTTCTACTTGTCGAAATTTACAAATAATTTCCTTTAAAGGATTAACAATGGGGCTCGTTGTTCACTTAAACTTGAAGAACAATAAATTGGGGAATTGTACTGTTTGGATGCTTTGCATATATGTTTCTTAGACTATATAGAAGCAATACATACAAAGATTTCAACCGTCTACCTGTTCCATCCATTGTTCTACTTGTCGAAAGTTACAAATAATTTCCTTTAAAGGATTAACAATGGGGCTCGTAGTTCACTTAAACTTGAAGAACAATATATTGGCGAATGGCACTGTTTGGATGCTTTGCATATATGTTTCTTAGACTATATAGAAGCAATACATACAAAGATTTCAACCGTCTACCTGTTCCATTCATTGTTCTACTTGGCGAAAATTACAAATAATTTCCGATAAAGGATTAACCATTGGGGCTCATTGTTCACTTAAACTTGAAGAACAAAAAATTGGCGAATGGTACTGTTTGGATGCTTTGCGTACATGTTTCTTAGACTATATGGAAGCAATATATACAAAGATTTCAACCGTCTACGTGTTCCAATCATTGTTCTACTTGTAGAAAGTTACAATTAATTTCCGTTAAAGGATTAACAATGGGGCTCGTAGTTCACTTAAACTTGAAGAACAAAAAATTGGCGATTGTTACTGTTTAGATGCTTTGCATATATGTTTCGTAGACTATATAGAAGCAATATATACAATGATTTCAACCGTCTACATGATCCATTCATTGTTCTACTTGTCGAAATTTACAAGTAATTTCCGATAAAGGATTAACCATTGGGGCTCATTGTTCACTTAAACTTGAAGAACAAAAAATTGGCGAATGGTACTGTTTGGATGCTTTGCGTATATGTTTCTTAGACTATATAGAAGCAATATATACAAAGATTTCAACCGTCTACGTGTTCCAATCATTGTTCTACTTGTAGAAAGTTACAAATAATTTCCGTTAAAGGATTAACAATGGGGCTCGTAGTTCACTTAAACTTGAAAAACAAAAAATTGGCGAATTGTACTGTTTGGATGCTTTGCATATGTGTTTCTTAGACTATTTAGAAGCAATATATACAATGATTTCAACCGTCTACATCATCCATTCATTGTTCTACTTGTCGAAAATTACAAATAATTTCCGATAAAGGATTAACCATTGGGGCTCAATGTTCACTTAAACTTGGAGAACAAAAAATTGGCGAATGGTACTGTTTGGATGCTTTGCGTACATGTTTCTTAGACTATATAGAAGCAATATATACAAAGATTTCAACCGTCTACCTGTTCCATTCATTGTTCTACTTGTCGAAAGTTACAAATAATTTCCGATAAAGGATTAACAATGGGGCTCATTGTTCACTTAACCTTGAAGGACAAAAAATTGGCGAATTGTACTGTTTGGATGCTTTGCATAGATGTTTCTTAGACTATTAAGAAGCAATATATAGAAAGATTTCACCCGTCTACCTGTACTATTCATTGTTCTACTTGTAGAAAGTTACAAATAGTTTCCATTTCATGATTATCAATGGGGCTCGCTGTTCACTTAAACTTGAAGATCAAAAAATTGGCGATTGTTACTGTTTGGATGCTTTGCATATATGTTTCTTAGATTATATAGAAGCAATATATACAAAGATTTCAACCGTCTACCAGTTCCATTCATTGTTCTACTTGTCGAAAGTTACAAATAATTACCGATAAAGGATTAACCATTGGGGCTCATTGTTCACTTAAACTTGAAGAACAAAAAATTGGCGAATTGTACTTTTTGGATGCTTTGCATATATGTTTCTTAGACTATATAGAAGCAATATATACAAAGATTTCAACCGTCTACCTGTTCCATTCATTGTTCTACTTGTCGAAAGTTACAATTAATTTCCGTTAAAGGATTAACAATGGGGCTCGTAGATCACTTAAACTTGAGGAACAAAAAATTGGCGAATTGTACTGTTTGGATGCTTTGCATATATGTTTCGTAGACTATATAGAAGCAATATATACAATGATTTCAACCGTCTACATGATCCATTCATTGTTCTACTTGTCGAAATTTACAAGTAATTTCCGATAAAGGATTAACCAATGGGGCTCATTGTTCACTTAAACTTGAAGAACAAAAAATTGGCGAATGGTACTGTTTGGATGCTTCGCGTATATGTTTCTTAGACTATATAGAAGCAATATATACAAAGATTTCAACCGTCTACGTGTTCCAATCATTGACCTACTTGTAGAAAGTTACAATTAATTTCCGTCAAAGGATTAACAATGGGGCTCGTAGTTCACTTAAACTTGAGGAACAAAAAATTGGCGCATTGTACTGTTTGGATGCATTGCATATATGTTTCTTAGATTATATGGAAGCAATATATACAAAGATTTCAACCGTCTACCTGTTCCATTCATTGTTCTCCTTGTCGAAATTTACAAATAACTTCCTTTAAAGGATTAACAATGGGGCTCGTAGTTCACTTAAACTTGAGGAACAAAAAATTGGCGAATTGTACTGTTTGGATGCTTTGCATATATGTTTCGTAGACTATATAGAAGCAATATATACAATGATTTCAACCGTCTACATGATCCATTCATTGTTCTACTTGTCGAAATTTACAAATAATTTCCTTTAAAGGATTAACAATGGGGCTCGTTGTTCACTTAAACTTGAAGAACAATAAATTGGGGAATTGTACTGTTTGGATGCTTTGCATATATGTTTCTTAGACTATATAGAAGCAATACATACAAAGATTTCAACCGTCTACCTGTTCCATCCATTGTTCTACTTGTCGAAAGTTACAAATAATTTCCTTTAAAGGATTAACAATGGGGCTCATTGTTCACTTAAACTTGAAGAACAATATATTGGCGAATGGCACTGTTTGGATGCTTTGCATATATGTTTCTTAGACTATATAGAAGCAATACATACAAAGATTTCAACCGTCTACCTGTTCCATTCATTGTTCTACTTGGCGAAAATTACAAATAATTTCCGATAAAGGATTAACCATTGGGGCTCATTGTTCACTTAAACTTGAAGAACAAAAAATTGGCGAATGGTACTGTTTGGATGCTTTGCGTACATGTTTCTTAGACTATATGGAAGCAATATATACAAAGATTTCAACCGTCTACGTGTTCCAATCATTGTTCTACTTGTAGAAAGTTACAATTAATTTCCGTTAAAGGATTAACAATGGGGCTCGTAGTTCACTTAAACTTGAAGAACAAAAAATTGGCGATTGTTACTGTTTAGATGCTTTGCATATATGTTTCGTAGACTATATAGAAGCAATATATACAATGATTTCAACCGTCTACATGATCCATTCATTGTTCTACTTGTCGAAATTTACAAGTAATTTCCGATAAAGGATTAACCATTGGGGCTCATTGTTCACTTAAACTTGAAGAACAAAAAATTGGCGAATGGTACTGTTTGGATGCTTTGCGTATATGTTTCTTAGACTATATAGAAGCAATATATACAAAGATTTCAACCGTCTACGTGTTCCAATCATTGTTCTACTTGTAGAAAGTTACAATTAATTTCCCTTAAAGGATTAACAATGGGGCTCGTAGTTCACTTAAACTTGAAGAACAAAAAATTGGCGAATGGTACTGTTTGGATGCTTTGCATATATGTTTCTTAGACTATATGGAAGAAATATATACAAAGATTTCAACCGTCTACGTGTTCCAATCATTGTTCTACTTGTCGAAAGTTACAAATAATTTCCGTTAAAGGATTAACAATGGGGCTCGTAGTTCACTTAAACTTGAAAAACAAAAAATTGGCGAATTGTACTGTTTGGATGCTTTGCATATGTGTTTCTTAGACTATTTAGAAGCAATATATACAATGATTTCAACCGTCTACATCATCCATTCATTGTTCTACTTGTCGAAAATTACAAATAATTTCCGATAAAGGATTAACCATTGGGGCTCAATGTTCACTTAAACTTGAAGAACAAAAAATTGGCGAATGGTACTGTTTGGATGCTTTGCGTACATGTTTCTTAGACTATATAGAAGCAATATATACAAAGATTTCAACCGTCTACCTGTTCCATTCATTGTTCTACTTGTCGAAAGTTACAAATAATTTCCGATAAAGGATTAACAATGGGGCTCATTGTTCACTTAACCTTGAAGGACAAAAAATTGGCGAATTGTACTGTTTGGATGCTTTGCATAGATGTTTCTTAGACTATTAAGAAGCAATATATAGAAAGATTTCACCCGTCTACCTGTACTATTCATTGTTCTACTTGTAGAAAGTTACAAATAGTTTCCATTTCATGATTATCAATGGGGCTCGCTGTTCACTTAAACTTGAAGATCAAAAAATTGGCGATTGTTACTGTTTGGATGCTTTGCATATATGTTTCTTAGATTATATAGAAGCAATATATACAAAGATTTCAACCGTCTACCAGTTCCATTCATTGTTCTACTTGTCGAAAGTTACAAATAATTACCGATAAAGGATTAACCATTGGGGCTCATTGTTCACTTAAACTTGAAGAACAAAAAATTGGCGAATTGTACTTTTTGGATGCTTTGCATATATGTTTCTTACACTATATAGAAGCAATATATACAAAGATTTCAACCGTCTACCTGTTCCATTCATTGTTCTACTTGTCGAAAGTTACAATTAATTTCCGTTAAAGGATTAACAATGGGGCTCGTAGTTCACTTAAACTTGAGGAACAAAAAATTGGCGAATTGTACTGTTTGGATGCTTTGCATATATGTTTCGTAGACTATATAGAAGCAATATATACAATGATTTCAACCGTCTACATGATCCATTCATTGTTCTACTTGTCGAAATTTACAAGTAATTTCCGATAAAGGATTAACCAATGGGGCTCATTGTTCACTTAAACTTGAAGAACAAAAAATTGGCGAATGGTACTGTTTGGATGCTTCGCGTATATGTTTCTTAGACTATATAGAAGCAATATATACAAAGATTTCAACCGTCTACGTGTTCCAATCATTGACCTACTTGTAGAAAGTTACAATTAATTTCCGTCAAAGGATTAACAATGGGGCTCGTAGTTCACTTAAACTTGAGGAACAAAAAATTGGCGCATTGTACTGTTTGGATGCATTGCATATATGTTTCTTAGATTATATGGAAGCAATATATACAAAGATTTCAACCGTCTACCTGTTCCATTCATTGTTCTCCTTGTCGAAATTTACAAATAACTTCCTTTAAAGGATTAACAATGGGGCTCGTTGTTCACTTAAACTTGAAGAACAAAAAATTGGCGAATTGTACTGTTTGGATGCTTTGCATATATGTTTCTTAGACTATTTAGAAGCAATATATAGAAAGATTTCACCCGTCTACCTGTACTATTCATTGTTCTACTTGTAGAAAGTTACAAGTAATTTCCGATAAAGGATTAACTATTGGGGCTCATTGTTCACTTAAACTTGAAGAACAAAAAATTGGCGAATGGTACTGTTTGGATGCTTTGCGTACATGTTTCTTAGACTATATGGAAGCAATATATACAAAGATTTCAACCGTCTACGTGTTCCAATCATTGTTCTACTTGTAGAAGTGTACAATTAATTTCCGTTAAAGGATTAACAATGGGGCTCGTAGTTCACTTAAACTTGAAGAACAAAAAATTGGCGATTGTTACTGTTTAGATGCTTTGCATATATGTTTCGTAGACTATATAGAAGCAATATATACAAAGATTTCAACCGTCTACCTGTTCCATTCATTGTTCTACTTGTCGAAAATTACAAGTAATTTCCGATAAAGGATTAACCATTGGGGCTCATTGTTCACTTAAACTTGAAGAACAAAAAATTGGCAAATGGTACTGTTTGGATGCTTTGCGTATATGTTTCTTAGACTATATAGAAGCAATATATACAAAGATTTCAACCGTCTACGTGTTCCAATCATTGTCCTACTTGTAGAAAGTTACAATTAATTTCCGTTAAAGGATTAACAATGGGGCTCGTAGTTCACTTAAACTTGAGGAACAAAAAATTGGCGAATTGTACTGTTTGGATGCTTTGCATATATGTTTCGTAGACTATATAGAAGCAATATATACAATGATTTCAACCGTCTACATGATCCATTCATTGTTCTACTTGTCGAAATTTACAAGTAATTTCCGATAAAGGATTAACCATTGGGGCTCATTGTTCACTTAAACTTGAAGAACAAAAAATTGGCGAATGGTACTGTTTGGATGCTTTGCGTATATGTTTCTTAGACTATATAGAAGCAATATATACAAAGATTTCAACCGTCTACGTGTTCCAATCATTGACCTACTTGTAGAAAGTTACAATTAATTTCCGTCAAAGGATTAACAATGGGGCTCGTAGTTCACTTAAACTTGAGGAACAAAAAATTGGCGAATTGTACTGTTTGGATGCTTTGCATATATGTTTCGTAGACTATATGGAAGCAATATATACAATGATTTCAACCGTCTACATGATCCATTCATTGTTCTACTTGTCGAAATTTACAAATAATTTCCTTTAAAGGATTAACAATGGGGCTCGTTGTTCACTTAAACTTGAAGAACAATAAATTGGGGAATTGTACTGTTTGGATGCTTTGCATATATGTTTCTTAGACTATATAGAAGCAATACATACAAAGATTTCAACCGTCTACCTGTTCCATCCATTGTTCTACTTGTCGAAAGTTACAAATAATTTCCTTTAAAGGATTAACAATGGGGCTCATTGTTCACTTAAACTTGAAGAACAATATATTGGCGAATGGCACTGTTTGGATGCTTTGCATATATGTTTCTTAGACTATATAGAAGCAATATATACATTGATTTCAACCGTCTACCTGTTCCACTCATTGTTCTACTTGTAGAAAGTTACAATTAATTTCCGTTAAAGGATTAACAATGGGGCTCGTAGTTCACTTAAACTTGAGGAACAAAAAATTGGCGAATTGTACTGTTTGGATGCTTTGCATATATGTTTCGTAGACTATATAGAAGCAATATATACAATGATTTCAACCGTCTACCTGTTCCATCCATTGTTCTACTTGTCGAAAGTTACAAATAATTTCCTTTAAAGGATTAACAATGGGGCTCATTGTTCACTTAAACTTGAAGAACAATATATTGGCGAATGGCACTGTTTGGATGCTTTGCATATATGTTTCTTAGACTATATAGAAGCAATACATACAAAGATTTCAACCGTCTACCTGTACTATTCATTGTTCTAATTGTAGAAAGTTACAAATAATTTCCATTTCATGATTATCAATGGGGCTTGCTGTTCACTTAAACTTGAAGAACAAAAAATTGGCGAATGGTACTGTTTGGATGCTTTGCATATATGTTTCGTAGACTATATAGAAGCAATATATACAAAGATTTTAACCGTTAACCTGTTCCGTTCATTGTTCTACTTGTCGAAAATTACAAGTAATTTCCGATAAAGGATTAACCATTGGGGCTCATTGTTCACTTAAACTTGAAGAACAAAAAATTGGCGATTGTTACTGTTTAGATGCTTTGCATATATGTTTCGTAGACTATATAGAAGCAATATATACAAAGATTTCAACCGTCTACCTGTTCCATTCATTGTTCTACTTGTCGAAAGTTACAAGTAATTTCCGTTAAAGGATTAACAATGGGGCTCGTAGTTTACTTAAACTTGAGGAACAAAAAATTGGCGCATTGTACTGTTTAGATGCATTGCATATATGTTTCTTAGATTATATAGAAGCAATATATACAAAGATTTCAACCGTCTACCTGTTCCATTCATTGTTCTCCTTGTCGAAATTTACAAATAACTTCCTTTAAAGGATTAACAATGGGGCTCGTTGTTCACTTAAACTTGAAGAACAAAAAATTGGCGAATTGTACTGTTTGGATGCTTTGCATATATGTTTCTTAGACTATTTAGAAGCAATATATAGAAAGATTTCACCCGTCTACCTGTACTATTCATTGTTCTAATTGTAGAAAGTTACAAATAATTTCCATTTCATGATTATCAATGGGGCTTGCTGTTCACTAAAACTTGAAGAACAAAAAATTGGCGAATGGTACTGTTTGGATGCTTTGCATATATGTTTCGTAGACTATATAGAAGCAATATATACAAAGATTTCAACCGTTTACCTGTTCCGTTCATTGTTCTACTTGTCGAAAATTACAAGTAATTTCCGATAAAGGATTAACCATTGGGGCTCATTGTTCACTTAAACTTGAAGAACAAAAAATTGGCGATTGTTACTGTTTAGATGATTTGCATATATGTTTCGTAGACTATATAGAAGCAATATATACAAAGTATTTCAACCGTCTACCTGTTCCATTCATTGTTCTACTTGTCGAAAGTTACAAGTAATTTCCGTTAAAGGATTAACAATGGGGCTCGTAGTTCACTTAAACTTGAGGAACAAAAAATTGGCGCATTGTACTGTTTGGATGCATTGCATATATGTTTCTTAGATTATATAGAAGCAATATATACAAAGATTTCAACCGTCTACCTGTTCCATTCATTGTTCTCCTTGTCGAAATTTACAAATAACTTCCTTTAAAGGATTAAAAATGGGGCTCGTTGTTCACTTAAACTTGAAGAACAAAAAATTGGCGAATTGTACTGTTTGGATGCTTTGCATATATGTTTCTTAGACTATTTAGAAGCAATATATAGAAAGATTTCACCCGTCTACCTGTACTATTCATTGTTCTAATTGTAGAAAGTTACAAATAATTTCCATTTCATGATTATCAATGGGGCTTGCTGTTCACTAAAACTTGAAGAACAAAAAATTGGCGAATGGTACTGTTTGGATGCTTTGCATATATGTTTCGTAGACTATATAGAAGCAATATATACAAAGATTTTAACCGTTTACCTGTTCCGTTCATTGTTCTACTTGTCGAAAATTACAAGTAATTTCCGATAAAGGATTAACCATTGGGGCTCATTGTTCACTTAAACTTGAAGAACAAAAAATTGGCGATTGTTACTGTTTAGATGATTTGCATATATGTTTCGTAGACTATATAGAAGCAATATATACAAAGTATTTCAACCGTCTACCTGTTCCATTCATTGTTCTACTTGTCGAAAGTTACAAGTAATTTCCGTTAAAGGATTAACAATGGGGCTCGTAGTTCACTTAAACTTGAGGAACAAAAAATTGGCGCATTGTACTGTTTGGATGCATTGCATATATGTTTCTTAGATTATATAGAAGCAATATATACAAAGATTTCAACCGTCTACCTGTTCCATTCATTGTTCTCCTTGTCGAAATTTACAAATAACTTCCTTTAAAGGATTAAAAATGGGGCTCGTTGTTCACTTAAACTTGAAGAACAAAAAATTGGCGAATTGTACTGTTTGGATGCTTTGCATATATGTTTCTTAGACTATTTAGAAGCAATATATAGAAAGATTTCACCCGTCTACCTGTACTATTCATTGTTCTACTTGTAGAAAGTTACAAGTAATTTCCGATAAAGGATTAACTATTGGGGCTCATTGTTCACTTAAACTTGAAGAACAAAAAATTGGCGAATGGTACTGTTTGGATGCTTTGCGTACATGTTTCTTAGACTATATGGAAGCAATATATACAAAGATTTCAACCGTCTACGTGTTCCAATCATTGTTCTACTTGTAGAAAGTTACAATTAATTTCCGTTAAAGGATTAACAATGGGGCTCGTAGTTCACTTAAACTTGAAGAACAAAAAATTGGCGATTGTTACTGTTTAGATGCTTTGCATATATGTTTCGTAGACTATATAGAAGCAATATATACAAAGATTTCAACCGTCTACCTGTTCCATTCATTGTTCTACTTGTCGAAAATTACAAGTAATTTCCGATAAAGGATTAACCATTGGGGCTCATTGTTCACTTAAACTTGAAGAACAAAAAATTGGCGAATGGTACTGTTTGGATGCTTTGCATATATGTTTCGTAGACTATATAGAAGCAATATATACAAAGATTTTAACCGTTAACCTGTTCCGTTCATTGTTCTACTTGTCGAAAATTACAAGTAATTTCCGTTAAAGGATTAACAATGGGGCTCGTAGTTTACTTAAACTTGAGGAACAAAAAATTGGCGCATTGTACTGTTTAGATGCATTGCATATATGTTTCTTAGATTATATAGAAGCAATATATACAAAGATTTCAACCGTCTACCTGTTCCATTCATTGTTCTCCTTGTCGAAATTTACAAATAACTTCCTTTAAAGGATTAACAATGGGGCTCGTTGTTCACTTAAACTTGAAGAACAAAAAATTGGCGAATTGTACTGTTTGGATGCTTTGCATATATGTTTCTTAGACTATTTAGAAGCAATATATAGAAAGATTTCACCCGTCTACCTGTACTATTCATTGTTCTAATTGTAGAAAGTTACAAATAATTTCCATTTCATGATTATCAATGGGGCTTGCTGTTCACTTAAACTTGAAGAACAAAAAATTGGCGAATGGTACTGTTTGGATGCTTTGCATATATGTTTCGTAGACTATATAGAAGCAATATATACAAAGATTTTAACCGTTTACCTGTTCCGTTCATTGTTCTACTTGTCGAAAATTACAAGTAATTTCCGATAAAGGATTAACCATTGGGGCTCATTGTTCACTTAAACTTGAAGAACAAAAAATTGGCGATTGTTACTGTTTAGATGATTTGCATATATGTTTCGTAGACTATATAGAAGCAATATATACAAAGTATTTCAACCGTCTACCTGTTCCATTCATTGTTCTACTTGTCGAAAGTTACAAGTAATTTCCGTTAAAGGATTAACAATGGGGCTCGTAGTTCACTTAAACTTGAGGAACAAAAAATTGGCGCATTGTACTGTTTGGATGCATTGCATATATGTTTCTTAGATTATATAGAAGCAATATATACAAAGATTTCAACCGTCTACCTGTTCCATTCATTGTTCTCCTTGTCGAAATTTACAAATAACTTCCTTTAAAGGATTAAAAATGGGGCTCGTTGTTCACTTAAACTTGAAGAACAAAAAATTGGCGAATTGTACTGTTTGGATGCTTTGCATATATGTTTCTTAGACTATTTAGAAGCAATATATAGAAAGATTTCACCCGTCTACCTGTACTATTCATTGTTCTACTTGTAGAAAGTTACAAGTAATTTCCGATAAAGGATTAACTATTGGGGCTCATTGTTCACTTAAACTTGAAGAACAAAAAATTGGCGAATGGTACTGTTTGGATGCTTTGCGTACATGTTTCTTAGACTATATGGAAGCAATATATACAAAGATTTCAACCGTCTACGTGTTCCAATCATTGTTCTACTTGTAGAAAGTTACAATTAATTTCCGTTAAAGGATTAACAATGGGGCTCGTAGTTCACTTAAACTTGCAGAACAAAAAATTGGCGATTGTTACTGTTTAGATGCTTTGCATATATGTTTCGTAGACTATATAGAAGCAATATATACAAAGATTTCAACCGTCTACCTGTTCCATTCATTGTTCTACTTGTCGAAAATTACAAGTAATTTCCGATAAAGGATTAACCATTGGGGCTCATTGTTCACTTAAACTTGAAGAACAAAAAATTGGCGAATGGTACTGTTTGGATGCTTTGCGTATATGTTTCTTAGACTATATAGAAGCAATATATACAAAGATTTCAACCGTCTACGTGTTCCAATCATTGTCCTACTTGTAGAAAGTTACAATTAATTTCCGTTAAAGGATTAACAATGGGGCTCGTAGTTCACTTAAACTTGAGGAACAAAAAATTGGCGCATTGTACTGTTTGGATGCATTGCATATATGTTTCTTAGATTATATAGAAGCAATATATACAAAGATTTCAACCGTCTACCTGCTCCATTCATTGTTCTCCTTGTCGAAATTTACAAATAACTTCCTTTAAAGGATTAACAATGGGGCTCGTTGTTCACTTAAACTTGAAGAACAAAAAATTGGCGAATTGTACTGTTTGGATGCTTTGCATATATGTTTCTTAGACTATTTAGAAGCAATATATAGAAAGATTTCACCCGTCTACCTGTACTATTCATTGTTCTAATTGTAGAAAGTTACAAATAATTTCCATTTCATGATGATCAATGGGGCTTGCTGTTCACTTAAACTTGAAGAACAAAAAATTGGCGAATGGTACTGTTTGGATGCTTTGCATATATGTTTCGTAGACTATATAGAAGCAATATATACAAAGATTATAACCGTTTACCTGTTCCGTTCATTGTTCTACTTGTCGAAAATTACAAGTAATTTCCGATAAAGGATTAACCATTGGGGCTCATTGTTCACTTAAACTTGAAGAACAAAAAATTGGCGATTGTTACTGTTTAGATGCTTTGCATATATGTTTCGTAGACTATATAGAAGCAATATATACAAAGATTTCAACCGTCTACCTGTTCCATTCATTGTTCTACTTGTCGAAAGTTACAAGTAATTTCCGTTAAAGGATTAACAATGGGGCTCGTAGTTCACTTAAACTTGAGGAACAAAAAATTGGCGCATTGTACTGTTTGGATGCATTGCATATATGTTTCTTAGATTATATAGAAGCAATATATACAAAGATTTCAACCGTCTACCTGTTCCATTCATTGTTCTCCTTGTCGAAATTTACAAATAACTTCCTTTAAAGGATTAACAATGGGGCTCGTTGTTCACTTAAACTTGAAGAACAAAAAATTGGCGAATTGTACTGTTTGGATGCTTTGCATATATGTTTCTTACACTATTTAGAAGCAATATATAGAAAGATTTCACCCGTCTACCTGTACTATTCATTGTTCTACTTGTAGAAAGTTACAAGTAATTTCCGATAAAGGATTAACTATTGGGGCTCATTGTTCACTTAAACTTGAAGAACAAAAAATTGGCGAATGGTACTGTTTGGATGCTTTGCGTACATGTTTCTTAGACTATATGGAAGCAATATATACAAAGATTTCAACCGTCTACGTGTTCCAATCATTGTTCTACTTGTAGAAAGTTACAATTAATTTCCGTTAAAGGATTAACAATGGGGCTCGTAGTTCACTTAAACTTGAAGAACAAAAAATTGGCGATTGTTACTGTTTAGATGCATTGCATATATGTTTCGTAGACTATATAGAAGCAATATATACAAAGATTTCAACCGTCTACCTGTTCCATTCATTGTTCTACTTGTCGAAAATTACAAGTAATTTCCGATAAAGGATTAACCATTGGGGCTCATTGTTCACTTAAACTTGAAGAACAAAAAATTGGCGAATGGTACTGTTTGGATGCTTTGCGTATATGTTTCTTAGACTATATAGAAGCAATATATACAAAGATTTCAACCGTCTACGTGTTCCAATCATTGTCCTACTTGTAGAAAGTTACAATTAATTTCCGTTACAGGATTAACAATGGGGCTCGTAGTTCACTTAAACTTGAGGAACAAAAAATTGGCGAATTGTACTGTTTGGATGCTTTGCATATATGTTTCGTAGACTATATAGAAGCAATATATACAATGATTTCAACCGTCTACATGATCCATTCATTGTTCTACTTGTCGAAATTTACAAGTAATTTCCGATAAAGGATTAACCATTGGGGCTCATTGTTCACTTAAACTTGAAGAACAAAAAATTGTCGAATCGTACTGTTTGGATGCTTTGCATATATGTTTCTTAGACTATATAGAATCAATATATACAAAGATTTCAACAGTCTAACTGTTCTATTCATTGTTCTATTTGAAGAAAGTTACAAATAATTTCCCTTTCATGATTATCAATGGGGCTCATTGTTCACTTAAACTTGAAGAACAAAAAATTGGCGAATTGTACTGTTTGGATGCTTTGCATATATGTTTCTTAGACTATATGGAAGCAATATATACAAAGATTTCAACCGTCTACGTGTTCCAATCATTGTTCTACTTGTAGAAAGTTACAATTAATTTCCGTTAAAGGATTAACAATGGGGCTCGTAGTTCACTTAAACTTGAAGAACAAAAAATTGGCGAATTGTACTGTTTGGATGCTTTGCATATATGTTTCTTAGTCTATATAGAAGCAATATATACAAAGATTTCAACCGTCTAAGTGTTCCATTCATTGTTCTACTTGTCGAAAGTTAGAAATAATTTCCGATAAAGGATTAACAATCGGGCTCATTGTTCAATTAACCTTGAAGAACAACAAATTGGCGAATGGTACTGTTTGGATGCTTTGCATATATGTTTCTTAGACTATACGGAAGCAATATATACAAATATTTCAACCGTCTCCCTGTTCCATTCATTGTTCTACTTGTCGAAAGTTACAAATAATTTCCGATAAAGGATTAACCATTGGGGCTCATTGTTCACTTAAACTTGAAGAACAAAAAATTGGCGTATTGTACTGTTTGGATGCTTTGCATATAAGTTTCTTAGACTATATAGAAGCAATATATTCAAAGATTTCAACCGTCTACCTGTTCCATTCATTGTTCTACTTGTCGAAAGTTACAAATAATTTCCGATAAAGGATTAACAATCGGGCTCATTGTTCACTTAACCTTGAAGAACAAAAAATTGGCGAATGGTACTGTTTGGATGCTTTGCGTATATGTTTCTTAGACTATATAGAAGCAATATATACAAAGATTTCAACCGTCTACATGTTCTATTCATTGTTCTACTTGTAGAAAGTTACAAATAATTTACTTTTCATGATTATCAATGGGGCTCGTTGTTCACTTAAACTTGAAGAACAAAAAATTGTCGAATCGTACTGTTTGGATGCTTTGCATATATGTTTCTTAGACTATATAGAAGCAATATATACAAAGTTTTCAATAGTCTAACTGTTCTATTCATTGTTCTATTTGAAGAAAGTTACAAATAATTTCCCTTTCATGATTATCAATGGGGCTCTTTGTTCACTTAAACTTGAAGAACAAAAAATTGGCGAATTGTACTGTTTGGATGCTTTGCATATATGATTCTTAGACTATATGGAAGCAATATATACAAAGATTTCAACCGTCTACGTGTTCCAATCATTGTTCTACTTGTAGAAAGTTACAATTAATTTCCGTTAAAGGATTAACAATGGGGCTCGTAGTTTACTTAAACTTGAAGAACAAAAAATTGGCGAATTGTACTGTTTGGATGCTTTGCATATATGTTTCGTAGACTATATAGAAGCAATATACACAATGATTTCAACCGTCTACATGATCCATTCATTGTTCTACTTGTCGAAATTTACAAATAATTTCCTTTAAAGGATTAACAATGGGGCTCGTAGTTCAATTAAACTTGAAAAACCAAAAATTGGCGAATTGTACTGTTTGGATGCTTTGCATATATGTTTCTTAGACTATATAGAAGCAATATATACAAAGATTTCAACCGTCTACCTGTTCCATTCATTGTTCTACTTGTCGAAAGTTACAAATAATTTCCGATAAAGGATTAACCATTGGGGCTCATTGTTCACTTAGACTTGAAGAACAAAAAATTGGCGAATTGTACTGTTTGGATGCTTTGCATATTTGTTTCTTACACTAGATGGAAGCAATATATACAAGGATTTCAACCGTCTACCTGTTCCATTCATTGTTCTACTTGTCGAAAGTTACAAATAATTTCCGATAAAGGATTAACCATTGGGGCTCATTGTTCACTTAAACTTGAAGAACAATAAATTGGCGAATTGTACTGTTTGGATGCTTTGCATATTTGTTTCTTACACTAGATGGAAGCAATATATACAAAGATTTCAACCGTCTACCTGTTCCATTCATTGTTCTACTTGTCGACAGTTACAAATAATTTCCGATAAAGGATTAACAATGGGGCTCATTGTTCACTTAACCTTTAAGAACAAAAAATTCGCGAATGGTTCTGTTTGGATGCTTTGCGTATATGTTTCTTAGACTATATAGAAGCAATATATACAAAGATTTCAACCGTCTACATGTTCTATTCATTGTTCTACTTGTAGAAAGTTACAAATAATTTCCTTTTCATGATTATCAATGGGGCTCGTTGTTCACTTAAACTTGAAGAACAAAAAATTGTCGAATCGTACTGTTTGGATGCTTTGCATATATGTTTCTTAGACTATATAGAAGCAATATATACAAAGATTTCAGCAGTCTAACTGTTCTATTCATTGTTCTATTTGAAGAAAGTTACAAATAATATCCTTTCATGATTATCAATGGGGCTCATTGTTCACTTAAACTTGAAGAACAAAAAATTGGCGAATTGTACTGTTTGGATGCTTTGCATATATGTTTCTTAGACTATATGGAAGCAATATATACAAAGATTTCAACCGTCTACGTGTTCCAATCATTGTTCTACTTGTAGAAAGTTACAATTAATTTCCGTTAAAGGATTAACAATGGGGCTCGTAGTTCACTTAAACTTGAAGAACAAAAAATTGGCGAATAGTACTGTTTGGATGCTTTGCATATATGTTTCGTAGACTATATAGAAGCAATATATACAATGACTTCAACCGTCTACATGATCCATTCATTGTTCTACTTGTCGAAATTTACAAATAATTTCCTTTAAAGTATTAACAATGGGGCTCGTAGTTCAATTAAACTTGAAAAACCAGAAATTGGCGAATTGTACTGTTTGGATGCTTAGCATATATGTTTCTTAGACTATATAGAAGCAATATATACAAAGATTTCAACCGTCTCCCTGTTCCATTCATTGTTCTACTTGTCGAAAGTTACAAATAATTTCCGATAAAGCATTAACAATCGGGCTCATTGTTCACTTAACCTTGAAGAACAAAAAATTGGCGAATGGTACTGTTTGGATGCTTTGCGTATATGTTTCTTAGACTATATAGAAGCAATATATACAAAGATTTCAACCGTCTACATGTTCTATTCATTGTTCTACTTGTAGAAAGTTACAAATAATTTACTTTTCATGATTATCAATGGGGCTCGTTGTTCACTTAAACTTGAAGAACAAAAAATTGTCGAATCGTACTGTTTGGATGCTTTGCATATATGTTTCTTAGACTATATAGAAGCAATATATACAAAGTTTTCAACAGTCTAACTGTTCTATTCATTGTTCTATTTGAAGAAAGTTACAAATAATTTCCCTTTCATGATTATCAATGGGGCTCATTGTTCACTTAAACTTGAAGAACAAAAAATTGGCGAATTGTACTGTTTGGATGCTTTGCATATATGTTTCGTAGACTATATAGAAGCAATATACACAATGATTTCAACCGTCTACATGATCCATTCATTGTTCTACTTGTCGAAATTTACAAATGATTTCCTTTAAAGGATTAACAATGGGGCTCGTAGTTCAATTAAACTTGAAAAACCAAAAATTGGCGAATTGTACTGTTTGGATGCTTTGCATATATGTTTCTTAGACTATATAGAAGCAATATATACAAAGATTTCAACCGTCTACCTGTTCCATTCATTGTTCTACTTGTCGAAAGTTACAAATAATTTCCGATAAAGGATTAACCATTGGGGCTCATTGTTCACTTAGACTTGAAGAACAAAAAATTGGCGAATTGTACTGTTTGGATGCTTTGCATATTTGTTTCT
>CAXDIW010000068.1:0-59000 GCA_963989415.1 Cerceris ruficornis
TGTTAATCCCTTAACGGAAATTATTTGTAACTTTCGACAAGTAGAACAGTGAATGGAACAGGTAGACGATTGAAATCTTTGTATATGTTGCTTCTATATAGTATAAGAAACATATATGCAAAGCATCCAAACAGTACAATTCGCCAATTTTTTGTTCTTCAAGTTTAAGTGAACAATGAGCCCCAATGGTTAATCCGTTATCGGAAATTATTTGTAACTTTCGACAAGTAGAACAATGAATGGAACAGTTAGACGGTTGAAATATTTGTATATATTGCTTCTATATAGTCTACGAAACATATATGCAAAGCATCCAAACAGTACAATTCGCCAATTTCTTGTTCTTCAAGTTTAAGTAAACTACGATCCCCATTGTTAATCCCTTAACGGAAATTATTTGTAACTTTCGACAAGTAGAACAATGAATGGAACAGGTAGACGGTTGAAATCTTTGTATATGTTGCTTCTATATAGTATAAGAAACATATCTGCAAAGCATCCAAACAGTACAATTCGCCAATTTTTTGTTCTTCGAGTTTAAGTGAACAATGAGCCCCAATGGTTAATCCGTTATCGGAAATTATTTGTAACTTTCGACAAGTAGAACAATGAATGGAACAGTTAGACGGTTGAAATATTTGTATATATTGCTTCTATATAGTCTACGAAACATATATGCAAAGCATCCAAACAGTACAATTCGCCAATTTCTTGTTCTTCAAGTTTAAGTAAACTACGATCCCCATTGTTAATCCCTTAACGGAAATTATTTGTAACTTTCGACAAGTAGAACAATGAATGGAACAGGTAGACGGTTGAAATCTTTGTATATATTGCTTCTATATAGTCTAAGAAACATATATGCAAAGCATCCAAACAGTACCATTCGCCAATTTTTTGTTCTTCAAGTTTAAGTGAACAATGAGCCCAAATGGTTAATCCGTTACCGGAAATTATTTGTAACTTTCGACAAGTAGAACAATGAATGGAAAAGGTAGACGGTTGAAATCTTTGTATATATTGCTTCTATATAGTCTAAGAAACATATATGCAAAGCATCCAAACAGTACCATTCGCCAATTTTTTGTTCTTCAAGTTTAAGTGAACAATGAGCCCCAATGGTTAATTCTTTATCGGAAATTATTTGTAACTTGCGAGAAGTAGAACAATGAATGGAACTGGTAGCCGGTTGAAATCAATGTATATATTGCTTCTATATAGTCCAAGAAACATATATGCAAAGCGTCCAAACAGTACAATTCGCCAATTTTTTGTTCTTCAAGTTTAAGTGAACAATGAGCCCCATTGTTAATTCTTTAAAGGAAATTATTTGTAAATTTCGGCAAGTAGAACAATGAATGGAATAGGTAGACTGTTGAAATCATTGTATATATTGCTTCTATATAGTCTAAGAAACATATATGCAAAGCATCCAAACAGTACAATTCGCCAATTTTTTGTTATTCAAGTTTAAGTAAACTACGATCCCCATTGTTAATCCCTTAACGGAAATTATTTGTAACTTTCGTCAAGTAGAACAATGAATGGAACTGGTAGACGGTTGAAATCTTTTTATATATTGCTTCCATATAGTCTGAGAAACATATATGCAAAGCATCCAAACAGTACAATTCGCCAATTTTTTGTTCTTCAAATTTAAGTGAACAATGAGCCCCAATGGTTAATCCTTTATCGGAAATTATTTGTAAATTTCGACAAGTAGAACAATGAATGGAACAGGTAGATGGTTGAAATCTTTGTATATATTGCTTCTATATAGTCTAAGAAACATATATGCAAAGCATCCAAACAGTACAATTCGCCAATTTTTAGTTCTTCAAGTTTAAGTGAACTACGATCCCCATTGTTAATCCCTTAACGGAAATTATTTGTAACTTTCGACAAGTAGAACAAGAATGGAACAGGTAGACGATTGAAATCTTTGAATATGTTGCTTCTATATAGTATAAGAAACATATATGCAAAGCATCCAAACAGTACAATTCGCCAATTTTTTGTTCTTCAAGTTTAAGTGAACAATGAGCCCCAATGGTTAATCCGTTATCGGAAATTATTTGTAACTTTCGACAAGTAGAACAATGAATGGAACAGTTAGACGGTTGAAATATTTGTATATATTGCTTCTATATAGTCTACGAAACATATATGCAAAGCATCCAAACAGTACAATTCGCCAATTTCTTGTTCTTCAAGTTTAAGTAAACTACGATCCCCATTGTTAATCCCTTAACGGAAATTATTTGTAACTTTCGACAAGTAGAACAATGAATGGAACAGGTAGACGGTTGATATCTTTGTATATATTGCTTCTATATAGTCTAAGAAACATATATGCAAAGCATCCAAACAGTACCATTCGCCAATTTTATGTTCTTCAAGTTTAAGTGAACAATGAGCCCAAATGGTTAATCCGTTATCGGAAATTATTTGTAACTTTCGACAAGTAGAACAATGAATGGAAAAGGTAGACGGTTGAAATCTTTGTATATATTGCTTCTATATAGTCTAAGAAACATATATGCAAAGCATCCAAACAGTACCATTCGCCAATTTTTTGTTCTTCAAGTTTAAGTGAAGAATGAGCCCCAATGGTTAATTCTTTATCGGAAATTATTTGTAACTTTCGACAAGTAGAACAATGAATGGAACAGGCAGACGGTTGAAATCTTTGTATATATTGCTTCTATATAGTCTAAGAAACATCTATGCAAAGCATCCAAACAGTACAATTCGCCAATTTTTTGTTCTTCAAGTTTAAGTGAACTACGAGCCCCATTGTTAATACTTTAACGGAAATTATTTGTAACTTGCGAGAAGTAGAACAATGAATGGAACTGGTAGCCGGTTGAAATCAATGTATATATTGCTTCTATATAGTCTAAGAAACATATATGCAAAGCATCCAAACAGTACCATTCGCCAATTTTTTGTTCTTCAAGTTTAAGTGAACGACGAGCCCCATTGTTAATCCTTTAACGGAAATTATTTGTAACTTGCGACAAGTAGAACAATGAATGGAACAGGTAGACGGTTGAAATCAATGTATATATTGCTTCTTTATAGTCTAAGAAACATATATGCAAAGCGTCCAAACAGTACCATTCGCCACTTTTTTGTTCTTCAAGTTTAAGTGAACAACGAGCCCCATTCTTAATCCTTTAAAGGAAATTATTTGTAAATTTCGACAAGTAGAACAATTATTGGAAGACGTAGACGGTTGAAATCTTTGTATATATTGCTTCTATATAGTCTAAGAAACATATATGCAAATCATCCAAACAGTACAATTCGCCAATTATTTGATCTTCAAGTTTAAGTGAACTACGAGCCCCATTGTTAATACTTTAAAGGAAATTATTTGTAAATTTCGACAAGTAGAACAATGAATGGAACAGGTAGACGGTTGAAATATTTGTATATATTGCTTCTATATAGTCTACGAAACATATATGCAAAGCATGCAAACAGTACAATTCGCCAATTTTTTGTACTTCAAGTTTAAGTGAACTACTAGCCCCATTGTTAATACTTTAACGGAAATGAATTGTAACTTTCGACAAGTAGAACAATGAATGGAACAGGTAGACGGTTGAAATCTTTGTATATATTGCTTCTATATAGTCTAAGAAACATATATGCAAAGCATCCAAACAGTACAATTCGCCAATTTATTGTTCTTCAAGTTTAAGTGAACAACGAGCCCCATTGTTAATCCTTTAAAGGAAATTATTTGTAACTTTCGACAAGTAGAACAATGAATGGAACATGTAGACGGTTGAAATCTTTGTATATATTGCTTCTATATAGTCTAAGAAACATATATGCAAAGCATCCAAACAGTACAATTCGCCAATTTTTTGTACTTCAAGTTTAAGTGAACTACTAGCCCCATTGTTAATACTTTAACGGAAATGAATTGTAACTTTCGACAAGTAGAACAATGAATGGAACAGGTAGACGGTTGAAATATTTGTATATATTGCTTCTATATAGTCTACGAAACATATATGCAAAGCATCCAAACAGTACAATTCGCCAATTTTTTGTACTTCACGTTTAAGTGAACTACTAGCCCCATTGTTAATACTTTAACGGAAATGAATTGTAACTTTCGACAAGTAGAACAATGAATGGAACAGGTAGACGGTTGAAATCTTTGTATATATTGCTTCTATATAGTCTAAGAAACATATATGCAAAGCATCCAAACAGTACAATTCGCCAATTGTTAGTTCTTCAAGTTTAAGTGAACTACGATCCCCATTGTTAATCCCTTAACGGAAATTAATTGTAAATTTCTACAAGTAGAACAATGATTGGAACACGTAGACGGTTGAAATCTTTGTATATATTGCTTCCATATAGTCTACGAAACATATATGCAAAGCATCCAAACAGTACAATTCGCCAATTTCTTGTTCTTCAAGTTTAAGTAAACTACGATCCCCATTGTTAATCCCTTAACGGAAATTATTTGTAACTTTCGACAAGTAGAACAATGAATGGAACAGGTAGACGGTTGAAATCTTTGTATATATTGCTTCTATACAGTCTAAGAAACATATATGCAAAGCATCCAAACAGTACCATTCGCCAATTTTTTGTTCTTCAAGTTTAAGTGAACAATGAGCACCAATGGTTAATCCTTTATCGGAAATTATTTGTAATTTTCGACAAGTAGAACAATGAATGGAACAGTTAGACGGTTGAAATATTTGTATATATTGCTTCTATATAGTCTACGAAACATATATGCAAAGCATCCAAACAGTACAATTCGCCAATTTTTAGTTCTTCAAGTTTAAGTGAACTACGATCCCCATTGTTAATCCCTTAACGGAAATTATTTGTAACTTTCGACAAGTAGAACAGTGAATGGAACAGGTAGACGATTGAAATCTTTGTATATGTTGCTTCTATATAGTATAAGAAACATATATGCAAAGCATCCAAACAGTACAATTCGCCAATTTTTTGTTCTTCAAGTTTAAGTGAACAATGAGCCCCAATGGTTAATCCGTTATCGGAAATTATTTGTAACTTTCGACAAGTAGAACAATGAATGGAACAGTTAGACGGTTGAAATATTTGTATATATTGCTTCTATATAGTCTACGAAACATATATGCAAAGCATCCAAACAGTACAATTCGCCAATTTCTTGTTCTTCAAGTTTAAGTAAACTACGATCCCCATTGTTAATCCCTTAACGGAAATTATTTGTAACTTTCGACAAGTAGAACAATGAATGGAACAGGTAGACGGTTGAAATCTTTGTATATATTGCTTCTATATAGTCTAAGAAACATATATGCAAAGCATCCAAACAGTACCATTCGCCAATTTTTTGTTCTTCAAGTTTAAGTGAACAATGAGCCCAAATGGTTAATCCGTTACCGGAAATTATTTGTAACTTTCGACAAGTAGAACAATGAATGGAAAAGGTAGACGGTTGAAATCTTTGTATATATTGCTTCTATATAGTCTAAGAAACATATATGCAAAGCATCCAAACAGTACAATTCGCCAATTTATTGTTCTTCAAGTTTAAGTGAACAACGAGCCCCATTGTTAATCCTTTAAAGGAAATTATTTGTAACTTTCGACAAGTAGAACAATGAATGGAACATGTAGACGGTTGAAATCTTTGTATATATTGCTTCTATATAGTCTAAGAAACATATATGCAAAGCATCCAAACAGTACAATTCGCCAATTTTTTGTACTTCAAGTTTAAGTGAACTACTAGCCCCATTGTTAATACTTTAACGGAAATGAATTGTAACTTTCGACAAGTAGAACAATGAATGGAACAGGTAGACGGTTGAAATATTTGTATATATTGCTTCTATATAGTCTACGAAACATATATGCAAAGCATCCAAACAGTACAATTCGCCAATTTTTTGTACTTCACGTTTAAGTGAACTACTAGCCCCATTGTTAATACTTTAACGGAAATGAATTGTAACTTTCGACAAGTAGAACAATGAATGGAACAGGTAGACGGTTGAAATCTTTGTATATATTGCTTCTATATAGTCTAAGAAACATATATGCAAAGCATCCAAACAGTACAATTCGCCAATTGTTAGTTCTTCAAGTTTAAGTGAACTACGATCCCCATTGTTAATCCCTTAACGGAAATTAATTGTAAATTTCTACAAGTAGAACAATGATTGGAACACGTAGACGGTTGAAATCTTTGTATATATTGCTTCCATATAGTCTACGAAACATATATGCAAAGCATCCAAACAGTACAATTCGCCAATTTCTTGTTCTTCAAGTTTAAGTAAACTACGATCCCCATTGTTAATCCCTTAACGGAAATTATTTGTAACTTTCGACAAGTAGAACAATGAATGGAACAGGTAGACGGTTGAAATCTTTGTATATATTGCTTCTATACAGTCTAAGAAACATATATGCAAAGCATCCAAACAGTACCATTCGCCAATTTTTTGTTCTTCAAGTTTAAGTGAACAATGAGCACCAATGGTTAATCCTTTATCGGAAATTATTTGTAATTTTCGACAAGTAGAACAATGAATGGAACAGTTAGACGGTTGAAATATTTGTATATATTGCTTCTATATAGTCTACGAAACATATATGCAAAGCATCCAAACAGTACAATTCGCCAATTTTTAGTTCTTCAAGTTTAAGTGAACTACGATCCCCATTGTTAATCCCTTAACGGAAATTATTTGTAACTTTCGACAAGTAGAACAGTGAATGGAACAGGTAGACGATTGAAATCTTTGTATATGTTGCTTCTATATAGTATAAGAAACATATATGCAAAGCATCCAAACAGTACAATTCGCCAATTTTTTGTTCTTCAAGTTTAAGTGAACAATGAGCCCCAATGGTTAATCCGTTATCGGAAATTATTTGTAACTTTCGACAAGTAGAACAATGAATGGAACAGTTAGACGGTTGAAATATTTGTATATATTGCTTCTATATAGTCTACGAAACATATATGCAAAGCATCCAAACAGTACAATTCGCCAATTTCTTGTTCTTCAAGTTTAAGTAAACTACGATCCCCATTGTTAATCCCTTAACGGAAATTATTTGTAACTTTCGACAAGTAGAACAATGAATGGAACAGGTAGACGGTTGAAATCTTTGTATATATTGCTTCTATATAGTCTAAGAAACATATATGCAAAGCATCCAAACAGTACCATTCGCCAATTTTTTGTTCTTCAAGTTTAAGTGAACAATGAGCCCAAATGGTTAATCCGTTACCGGAAATTATTTGTAACTTTCGACAAGTAGAACAATGAATGGAAAAGGTAGACGGTTGAAATCTTTGTATATATTGCTTCTATATAGTCTAAGAAACATATATGCAAAGCATCCAAACAGTACCATTCGCCAATTTTTTGTTCTTCAAGTTTAAGTGAACAATGAGCCCCAATGGTTAATTCTTTATCGGAAATTATTTGTAACTTGCGAGAAGTAGAACAATGAATGGAACTGGTAGCCGGTTGAAATCAATGTATATATTGCTTCTATATAGTCTAAGAAACATATATGCAAAGCATCCAAACAGTACCATTCGCCAATTTTTTGTTCTTCAAGTTTAAGTGAACGACGAGCCCCATTGTTAATCCTTTAACGGAAATTATTTGTAACTTGCGACAAGTAGAACAATGAATGGAACAGGTAGACGGTTGAAATCAATGTATATATTGCTTCTTTATAGTCTAAGAAACATATATGCAAAGCGTCCAAACAGTACCATTCGCCACTTTTTTGTTCTTCAAGTTTAAGTGAACAACGAGCCCCATTGTTAATCCTTTAAAGGAAATTATTTGTAAATTTCGACAAGTAGAACAATTATTGGAACACGTAGACGGTTGAAATCTTTGTATATATTGCTTCTATATAGTCTAAGAAACATATATGCAAATCATCCAAACAGTACAATTCGCCAATTATTTGATCTTCAAGTTTAAGTGAACTACGAGCCCCATTGTTAATACTTTAACGGAAATTATTTGTAACTTGCGACAAGTAGAACAATGAATGGAACAGGTAGACGGTTGAAATCAATGTATATATTGCTTCTTTATAGTCTAAGATACATATATGCAAAGCATCCAAACAGTACCATTCGCCACTTTTTTGTTCTTCAAGTTTAAGTGAACTACGATCCCCATTGTTAATCCCTTGACGGAAATTATTTGTAACTTTCGACAAGTAGAACAATGAATGGAACAGATAGACGGTTGAAATCATTGTATATATTGCTTCTATATAGTCTAAGAAACATATATGCAAAGCATCCAAACAGTACAATTCGACAATTTTTTGTTCTTCAAGTTTAAGTGAACAACGAGCCCCATTGTTAATCCTTTAAAGGAAATTATTTGTAAATTTCGACAAGTAGAACAATGAATGGAACAGGTAGACGGTTGAAATATTTGTATATATTGCTTCTATATAGTCTACGAAACATATATGCAAAGCATCCAAACAGTACAATTCGCCAATTTTTTGTACTTCACGTTTAAGTGAACTACTAGCCCCATTGTTAATACTTTAACGGAAATGAATTGTAACTTTCGACAAGTAGAACAATGAATGGAACAGGTAGACGGTTGAAATCTTTGTATATATTGCTTCTATATAGTCTAAGAAACATATATGCAAAGCATCCAAACAGTACAATTCGCCAATTGTTAGTTCTTCAAGTTTAAGTGAACTACGATCCCCATTGTTAATCCCTTAACGGAAATTAATTGTAAATTTCTACAAGTAGAACAATGAATGGAACAGGTAGACGGTTGAAATCTTTGTATATATTGCTTCCATATAGTCTACGAAACATATATGCAAAGCATCCAAACAGTACAATTCGCCAATTTCTTGTTCTTCAAGTTTAAGTAAACTACGATCCCCATTGTTAATCCCTTAACGGAAATTATTTGTAACTTTCGACAAGTAGAACAATGAATGGAACAGGTAGACGGTTGAAATCTTTGTATATATTGCTTCTATATAGTCTAAGAAACATATATGCAAAGCATCCAAACAGTACCATTCGCCAATTTTTTGTTCTTCAAGTTTAAGTGAACAATGAGCCCAAATGGTTAATCCGTTATCGGAAATTATTTGTAACTTTCGACAAGTAGAACAATGAATGGAAAAGGTAGACGGTTGAAATCTTTGTATATATTGCTTCTATATAGTCTAAGAAACATCTATGCAAAGCATCCAAACAGTACAATTCGCCAATTTCTTGTTCTTCAAGTTTAAGTGAACTACGAGCCCCATTGTTAATACTTTAACGGAAATTATTTGTAACTTGCGAGAAGTAGAACAATGAATGGAACTGGTAGCCGGTTGAAATCAATGTATATATTGCTTCTATATAGTCTAAGAAACATATATGCAAAGCATCCAAACAGTACCATTCGCCAATTTTTTGTTCTTCAAGTTTAAGTGAACGACGAGCCCCATTGTTAATCCTTTAACGGAAATTATTTGTAACTTGCGACAAGTAGAACAATGAATGGAACAGGTAGACGGCTGAAATCAATGTATATATTGCTTCCTTATAGTCTAAGAAACATATATGCAAAGCGTCCAAACAGTACCATTCGCCACTTTTTTGTTCTTCAAGTTTAAGTGAACAACGAGCCCCATTGTTAATCCTTTAAAGGAAATTATTTGTAAATTTCGACAAGTAGAACAATTATTGGAACACGTAGACGGTTGAAATCTTTGTATATATTGCTTCTATATAGTCTAAGATACATATATGCAAATCATCCAAACAGTACAATTCGCCAATTATTTGATCTTCAAGTTTAAGTGAACTACGAGCCCCATTGTTAATACTTTAACGGAAATTATTTGTAACTTGCGAGAAGTAGAACAATGAATGGAACTGGTAGCCGGTTGAAATCAATGTATATATTGCTTCTATATAGTCTAAGAAACATATATGCAAAGCATCCAAACAGTACCATTCGCCAATTTTTTGTTCTTCAAGTTTAAGTGAACAATGAGCACCAATGGTTAATCCTTTATCGGAAATTATTTGTAATTTTCGACAAGTAGAACAATGAATGGAACAGTTAGACGGTTGAAATATTTGTATATATTGCTTCTATATAGTCTACGAAACATATATGCAAAGCATCCAAACAGTACAATTCGCCAATTTTTAGTTCTTCAAGTTTAAGTGAACTACGATCCCCATTGTTAATCCCTTAACGGAAATTATTTGTAACTTTCGACAAGTAGAACAGTGAATGGAACAGGTAGACGATTGAAATCTTTGTATATGTTGCTTCTATATAGTATAAGAAACATATATGCAAAGCATCCAAACAGTACAATTCGCCAATTTTTTGTTCTTCAAGTTTAAGTGAACAATGAGCCCCAATGGTTAATCCGTTATCGGAAATTATTTGTAACTTTCGACAAGTAGAACAATGAATGGAACAGTTAGACGGTTGAAATATTTGTATATATTGCTTCTATATAGTCTACGAAACATATATGCAAAGCATCCAAACAGTACAATTCGCCAATTTCTTGTTCTTCAAGTTTAAGTAAACTACGATCCCCATTGTTAATCCCTTAACGGAAATTATTTGTAACTTTCGACAAGTAGAACAATGAATGGAACAGGTAGACGGTTGAAATCTTTGTATATATTGCTTCTATATAGTCTAAGAAACATATATGCAAAGCATCCAAACAGTACCATTCGCCAATTTTTTGTTCTTCAAGTTTAAGTGAACAATGAGCCCAAATGGTTAATCCGTTACCGGAAATTATTTGTAACTTTCGACAAGTAGAACAATGAATGGAAAAGGTAGACGGTTGAAATCTTTGTATATATTGCTTCTATATAGTCTAAGAAACATATATGCAAAGCATCCAAACAGTACCATTCGCCAATTTTTTGTTCTTCAAGTTTAAGTGAACAATGAGCCCCAATGGTTAATTCTTTATCGGAAATTATTTGTAACTTGCGAGAAGTAGAACAATGAATGGAACTGGTAGCCGGTTGAAATCAATGTATATATTGCTTCTATATAGTCTAAGAAACATATATGCAAAGCATCCAAACAGTACCATTCGCCAATTTTTTGTTCTTCAAGTTTAAGTGAACGACGAGCCCCATTGTTAATCCTTTAACGGAAATTATTTGTAACTTGCGACAAGTAGAACAATGAATGGAACAGGTAGACGGTTGAAATCAATGTATATATTGCTTCTTTATAGTCTAAGAAACATATATGCAAAGCGTCCAAACAGTACCATTCGCCACTTTTTTGTTCTTCAAGTTTAAGTGAACAACGAGCCCCATTGTTAATCCTTTAAAGGAAATTATTTGTAAATTTCGACAAGTAGAACAATTATTGGAACAGTTAGACGGTTGAAATCTTTGTATATATTGCTTCTATATAGTCTAAGAAACATATATGCAAATCATCCAAACAGTACAAATCGCCAATTATTTGATCTTCAAGTTTAAGTGAACTACGAGCCCCATTGTTAATACTTTAACGGAAATTATTTGTAACTTGCGACAAGTAGAACAATGAATGGAACAGGTAGACGGTTGAAATCAATGTATATATTGCTTCTTTATAGTCTAAGATACATATATGCAAAGCATCCAAACAGTACAATTCGCCAATTTTTTGTTCTTCAAGTTTAAGTGAACTACGAGCCCCATTGCTAATCCTTTATCGGAAATTATTTGTAATTTTCGACAAGTAGAACAATGAATGGAACAGTTAGACGGTTGAAATCATTGTATATATTGCTTCTATATAGTCCAAGAAACATATATGCAAAGCGTCCAAACAGTACAATTCGCCAATTTTTTGTTCTTCAAGTTTAAGTGAACAATGAGCCCCATTGTTAATTCTTTAAAGGAAATTATTTGTAACTTTCGACAAGTAGAACAATGAATGGAACAGGTAGAGGGTTGAAATCTTTGTATATATTGCTTCTATATAGTCTAAGAAACATATATGCAAAGCATCCAAACAGTACAATTCGCCAATTTATTGTTCTTCAAGTTTAAGTGAACAACGAGCCCCATTGTTAATCCTTTAAAGGAAATTATTTGTAACTTTCGACAAGTAGAACAATGAATGGAACATGTAGACGGTTGAAATCTTTGTATATATTGCTTCTATATAGTCTAAGAAACATATATGCAAAGCATCCAAACGGTACCATTCGCCAATTTTTTGTTCTTCAAGTTTAAGTGAACTACGAGCCCCATTGTTAATCCCTTAACGGAAATTAATTGTAACTTTCGACAAGTAGAACAATGAATGGAAAAGGTAGACGGTTGAAATCTTTGTATATATTGCTTCTATACAGTCTAAGAAACATATATGCAAAGCATCCAAACAGTACCATTCGCCAATTTTTTGTTCTTCAAGTTTAAGTGAACAATGAGCACCAATGGTTAATCCTTTATCGGAAATTATTTGTAATTTTCGACAAGTAGAACAATGAATGGAACAGTTAGACCATTGAAATATTTGTATATATTGCTTCTATATAGTCTACGAAACATATATGCAAAGCATCCAAACAGTACAATTCGCCAATTTTTAGTTCTTCAAGTTTAAGTGAACTACGATCCCCATTGTTAATCCCTTAACGGAAATTATTTGTAACTTTCGACAAGTAGAACAGTGAATGGAACAGGTAGACGATTGAAATCTTTGTATATCTTGCTTCTATATAGTATAAGAAACATATATGCAAAGCATCCAAACAGTACAATTCGCCAATTTTTTGTTCTTCAAGTTTAAGTGAACAATGAGCCCCAATGGTTAATCCGTTATCGGAAATTATTTGTAACTTTCGACAAGTAGAACAATGAATGGAACAGTTAGACGGTTGAAATATTTGTATATATTGCTTCTATATAGTCTACGAAACATATATGCAAAGCATCCAAACAGTACAATTCGCCAATTTCTTGTTCTTCAAGTTTAAGTAAACTACGATCCCCATTGTTAATCCCTTAACGGAAATTATTTGTAACTTTCGACAAGTAGAACAATGAATGGAACAGGTAGACGGTTGAAATCTTTGTATATATTGCTTCTATATAGTCTAAGAAACATATATGCAAAGCATCCAAACAGTACCATTCGCCAATTTTTTGTTCTTCAAGTTTAAGTGAACAATGAGCCCCAATGGTTAATCCGTTATCGGAAATTATTTGTAACTTTCGACAAGTAGAACAATGAATGGAACAGTTAGACGGTTGAAATATTTGTATATATTGCTTCTATATAGTCTACGAAACATATATGCAAAGCATCCAAACAGTACAATTCGCCAATTTCTTGTTCTTCAAGTTTAAGTAAACTACGATCCCCATTGTTAATCCCTTAACGGAAATTATTTGTAACTTTCGACAAGTAGAACAATGAATGGAACAGGTAGACGGTTGAAATCTTTGTATATGTTGCTTCTATATAGTATAAGAAACATATCTGCAAAGCATCCAAACAGTACAATTCGCCAATTTTTTGTTCTTCGAGTTTAAGTGAACAATGAGCCCCAATGGTTAATCCGTTATCGGAAATTATTTGTAACTTTCGACAAGTAGAACAATGAATGGAACAGTTAGACGGTTGAAATATTTGTATATATTGCTTCTATATAGTCTACGAAACATATATGCAAAGCATCCAAACAGTACAATTCGCCAATTTCTTGTTCTTCAAGTTTAAGTAAACTACGATCCCCATTGTTAATCCCTTAACGGAAATTATTTGTAACTTTCGACAAGTAGAACAATGAATGGAACAGGTAGACGGTTGAAATCTTTGTATATATTGCTTCTATATAGTCTAAGAAACATATATGCAAAGCATCCAAACAGTACCATTCGCCAATTTTTTGTTCTTCAAGTTTAAGTGAACAATGAGCCCAAATGGTTAATCCGTTACCGGAAATTATTTGTAACTTTCGACAAGTAGAACAATGAATGGAAAAGGTAGACGGTTGAAATCTTTGTATATATTGCTTCTATATAGTCTAAGAAACATATATGCAAAGCATCCAAACAGTACCATTCGCCAATTTTTTGTTCTTCAAGTTTAAGTGAACAATGAGCCCCAATGGTTAATTCTTTATCGGAAATTATTTGTAACTTGCGAGAAGTAGAACAATGAATGGAACTGGTAGCCGGTTGAAATCAATGTATATATTGCTTCTATATAGTCCAAGAAACATATATGCAAAGCGTCCAAACAGTACAATTCGCCAATTTTTTGTTCTTCAAGTTTAAGTGAACAATGAGCCCCATTGTTAATTCTTTAAAGGAAATTATTTGTAAATTTCGGCAAGTAGAACAATGAATGGAATAGGTAGACTGTTGAAATCATTGTATATATTGCTTCTATATAGTCTAAGAAACATATATGCAAAGCATCCAAACAGTACAATTCGCCAATTTTTTGTTATTCAAGTTTAAGTAAACTACGATCCCCATTGTTAATCCCTTAACGGAAATTATTTGTAACTTTCGTCAAGTAGAACAATGAATGGAACTGGTAGACGGTTGAAATCTTTTTATATATTGCTTCCATATAGTCTGAGAAACATATATGCAAAGCATCCAAACAGTACAATTCGCCAATTTTTTGTTCTTCAAATTTAAGTGAACAATGAGCCCCAATGGTTAATCCTTTATCGGAAATTATTTGTAAATTTCGACAAGTAGAACAATGAATGGAACAGGTAGATGGTTGAAATCTTTGTATATATTGCTTCTATATAGTCTAAGAAACATATATGCAAAGCATCCAAACAGTACAATTCGCCAATTTTTAGTTCTTCAAGTTTAAGTGAACTACGATCCCCATTGTTAATCCCTTAACGGAAATTATTTGTAACTTTCGACAAGTAGAACAAGAATGGAACAGGTAGACGATTGAAATCTTTGAATATGTTGCTTCTATATAGTATAAGAAACATATATGCAAAGCATCCAAACAGTACAATTCGCCAATTTTTTGTTCTTCAAGTTTAAGTGAACAATGAGCCCCAATGGTTAATCCGTTATCGGAAATTATTTGTAACTTTCGACAAGTAGAACAATGAATGGAACAGTTAGACGGTTGAAATATTTGTATATATTGCTTCTATATAGTCTACGAAACATATATGCAAAGCATCCAAACAGTACAATTCGCCAATTTCTTGTTCTTCAAGTTTAAGTAAACTACGATCCCCATTGTTAATCCCTTAACGGAAATTATTTGTAACTTTCGACAAGTAGAACAATGAATGGAACAGGTAGACGGTTGATATCTTTGTATATATTGCTTCTATATAGTCTAAGAAACATATATGCAAAGCATCCAAACAGTACCATTCGCCAATTTTATGTTCTTCAAGTTTAAGTGAACAATGAGCCCAAATGGTTAATCCGTTATCGGAAATTATTTGTAACTTTCGACAAGTAGAACAATGAATGGAAAAGGTAGACGGTTGAAATCTTTGTATATATTGCTTCTATATAGTCTAAGAAACATATATGCAAAGCATCCAAACAGTACCATTCGCCAATTTTTTGTTCTTCAAGTTTAAGTGAAGAATGAGCCCCAATGGTTAATTCTTTATCGGAAATTATTTGTAACTTTCGACAAGTAGAACAATGAATGGAACAGGCAGACGGTTGAAATCTTTGTATATATTGCTTCTATATAGTCTAAGAAACATCTATGCAAAGCATCCAAACAGTACAATTCGCCAATTTTTTGTTCTTCAAGTTTAAGTGAACTACGAGCCCCATTGTTAATACTTTAACGGAAATTATTTGTAACTTGCGAGAAGTAGAACAATGAATGGAACTGGTAGCCGGTTGAAATCAATGTATATATTGCTTCTATATAGTCTAAGAAACATATATGCAAAGCATCCAAACAGTACCATTCGCCAATTTTTTGTTCTTCAAGTTTAAGTGAACGACGAGCCCCATTGTTAATCCTTTAACGGAAATTATTTGTAACTTGCGACAAGTAGAACAATGAATGGAACAGGTAGACGGTTGAAATCAATGTATATATTGCTTCTTTATAGTCTAAGAAACATATATGCAAAGCGTCCAAACAGTACCATTCGCCACTTTTTTGTTCTTCAAGTTTAAGTGAACAACGAGCCCCATTCTTAATCCTTTAAAGGAAATTATTTGTAAATTTCGACAAGTAGAACAATTATTGGAAGACGTAGACGGTTGAAATCTTTGTATATATTGCTTCTATATAGTCTAAGAAACATATATGCAAATCATCCAAACAGTACAATTCGCCAATTATTTGATCTTCAAGTTTAAGTGAACTACGAGCCCCATTGTTAATACTTTAAAGGAAATTATTTGTAAATTTCGACAAGTAGAACAATGAATGGAACAGGTAGACGGTTGAAATATTTGTATATATTGCTTCTATATAGTCTACGAAACATATATGCAAAGCATGCAAACAGTACAATTCGCCAATTTTTTGTACTTCAAGTTTAAGTGAACTACTAGCCCCATTGTTAATACTTTAACGGAAATGAATTGTAACTTTCGACAAGTAGAACAATGAATGGAACAGGTAGACGGTTGAAATCTTTGTATATATTGCTTCTATATAGTCTAAGAAACATATATGCAAAGCATCCAAACAGTACAATTCGCCAATTTATTGTTCTTCAAGTTTAAGTGAACAACGAGCCCCATTGTTAATCCTTTAAAGGAAATTATTTGTAACTTTCGACAAGTAGAACAATGAATGGAACATGTAGACGGTTGAAATCTTTGTATATATTGCTTCTATATAGTCTAAGAAACATATATGCAAAGCATCCAAACAGTACAATTCGCCAATTTTTTGTACTTCAAGTTTAAGTGAACTACTAGCCCCATTGTTAATACTTTAACGGAAATGAATTGTAACTTTCGACAAGTAGAACAATGAATGGAACAGGTAGACGGTTGAAATATTTGTATATATTGCTTCTATATAGTCTACGAAACATATATGCAAAGCATCCAAACAGTACAATTCGCCAATTTTTTGTACTTCACGTTTAAGTGAACTACTAGCCCCATTGTTAATACTTTAACGGAAATGAATTGTAACTTTCGACAAGTAGAACAATGAATGGAACAGGTAGACGGTTGAAATCTTTGTATATATTGCTTCTATATAGTCTAAGAAACATATATGCAAAGCATCCAAACAGTACAATTCGCCAATTGTTAGTTCTTCAAGTTTAAGTGAACTACGATCCCCATTGTTAATCCCTTAACGGAAATTAATTGTAAATTTCTACAAGTAGAACAATGATTGGAACACGTAGACGGTTGAAATCTTTGTATATATTGCTTCCATATAGTCTACGAAACATATATGCAAAGCATCCAAACAGTACAATTCGCCAATTTCTTGTTCTTCAAGTTTAAGTAAACTACGATCCCCATTGTTAATCCCTTAACGGAAATTATTTGTAACTTTCGACAAGTAGAACAATGAATGGAACAGGTAGACGGTTGAAATCTTTGTATATATTGCTTCTATACAGTCTAAGAAACATATATGCAAAGCATCCAAACAGTACCATTCGCCAATTTTTTGTTCTTCAAGTTTAAGTGAACAATGAGCACCAATGGTTAATCCTTTATCGGAAATTATTTGTAATTTTCGACAAGTAGAACAATGAATGGAACAGTTAGACGGTTGAAATATTTGTATATATTGCTTCTATATAGTCTACGAAACATATATGCAAAGCATCCAAACAGTACAATTCGCCAATTTTTAGTTCTTCAAGTTTAAGTGAACTACGATCCCCATTGTTAATCCCTTAACGGAAATTATTTGTAACTTTCGACAAGTAGAACAGTGAATGGAACAGGTAGACGATTGAAATCTTTGTATATGTTGCTTCTATATAGTATAAGAAACATATATGCAAAGCATCCAAACAGTACAATTCGCCAATTTTTTGTTCTTCAAGTTTAAGTGAACAATGAGCCCCAATGGTTAATCCGTTATCGGAAATTATTTGTAACTTTCGACAAGTAGAACAATGAATGGAACAGTTAGACGGTTGAAATATTTGTATATATTGCTTCTATATAGTCTACGAAACATATATGCAAAGCATCCAAACAGTACAATTCGCCAATTTCTTGTTCTTCAAGTTTAAGTAAACTACGATCCCCATTGTTAATCCCTTAACGGAAATTATTTGTAACTTTCGACAAGTAGAACAATGAATGGAACAGGTAGACGGTTGAAATCTTTGTATATATTGCTTCTATATAGTCTAAGAAACATATATGCAAAGCATCCAAACAGTACCATTCGCCAATTTTTTGTTCTTCAAGTTTAAGTGAACAATGAGCCCAAATGGTTAATCCGTTACCGGAAATTATTTGTAACTTTCGACAAGTAGAACAATGAATGGAAAAGGTAGACGGTTGAAATCTTTGTATATATTGCTTCTATATAGTCTAAGAAACATATATGCAAAGCATCCAAACAGTACAATTCGCCAATTTATTGTTCTTCAAGTTTAAGTGAACAACGAGCCCCATTGTTAATCCTTTAAAGGAAATTATTTGTAACTTTCGACAAGTAGAACAATGAATGGAACATGTAGACGGTTGAAATCTTTGTATATATTGCTTCTATATAGTCTAAGAAACATATATGCAAAGCATCCAAACAGTACAATTCGCCAATTTTTTGTACTTCAAGTTTAAGTGAACTACTAGCCCCATTGTTAATACTTTAACGGAAATGAATTGTAACTTTCGACAAGTAGAACAATGAATGGAACAGGTAGACGGTTGAAATATTTGTATATATTGCTTCTATATAGTCTACGAAACATATATGCAAAGCATCCAAACAGTACAATTCGCCAATTTTTTGTACTTCACGTTTAAGTGAACTACTAGCCCCATTGTTAATACTTTAACGGAAATGAATTGTAACTTTCGACAAGTAGAACAATGAATGGAACAGGTAGACGGTTGAAATCTTTGTATATATTGCTTCTATATAGTCTAAGAAACATATATGCAAAGCATCCAAACAGTACAATTCGCCAATTGTTAGTTCTTCAAGTTTAAGTGAACTACGATCCCCATTGTTAATCCCTTAACGGAAATTAATTGTAAATTTCTACAAGTAGAACAATGATTGGAACACGTAGACGGTTGAAATCTTTGTATATATTGCTTCCATATAGTCTACGAAACATATATGCAAAGCATCCAAACAGTACAATTCGCCAATTTCTTGTTCTTCAAGTTTAAGTAAACTACGATCCCCATTGTTAATCCCTTAACGGAAATTATTTGTAACTTTCGACAAGTAGAACAATGAATGGAACAGGTAGACGGTTGAAATCTTTGTATATATTGCTTCTATACAGTCTAAGAAACATATATGCAAAGCATCCAAACAGTACCATTCGCCAATTTTTTGTTCTTCAAGTTTAAGTGAACAATGAGCACCAATGGTTAATCCTTTATCGGAAATTATTTGTAATTTTCGACAAGTAGAACAATGAATGGAACAGTTAGACGGTTGAAATATTTGTATATATTGCTTCTATATAGTCTACGAAACATATATGCAAAGCATCCAAACAGTACAATTCGCCAATTTTTAGTTCTTCAAGTTTAAGTGAACTACGATCCCCATTGTTAATCCCTTAACGGAAATTATTTGTAACTTTCGACAAGTAGAACAGTGAATGGAACAGGTAGACGATTGAAATCTTTGTATATGTTGCTTCTATATAGTATAAGAAACATATATGCAAAGCATCCAAACAGTACAATTCGCCAATTTTTTGTTCTTCAAGTTTAAGTGAACAATGAGCCCCAATGGTTAATCCGTTATCGGAAATTATTTGTAACTTTCGACAAGTAGAACAATGAATGGAACAGTTAGACGGTTGAAATATTTGTATATATTGCTTCTATATAGTCTACGAAACATATATGCAAAGCATCCAAACAGTACAATTCGCCAATTTCTTGTTCTTCAAGTTTAAGTAAACTACGATCCCCATTGTTAATCCCTTAACGGAAATTATTTGTAACTTTCGACAAGTAGAACAATGAATGGAACAGGTAGACGGTTGAAATCTTTGTATATATTGCTTCTATATAGTCTAAGAAACATATATGCAAAGCATCCAAACAGTACCATTCGCCAATTTTTTGTTCTTCAAGTTTAAGTGAACAATGAGCCCAAATGGTTAATCCGTTACCGGAAATTATTTGTAACTTTCGACAAGTAGAACAATGAATGGAAAAGGTAGACGGTTGAAATCTTTGTATATATTGCTTCTATATAGTCTAAGAAACATATATGCAAAGCATCCAAACAGTACCATTCGCCAATTTTTTGTTCTTCAAGTTTAAGTGAACAATGAGCCCCAATGGTTAATTCTTTATCGGAAATTATTTGTAACTTGCGAGAAGTAGAACAATGAATGGAACTGGTAGCCGGTTGAAATCAATGTATATATTGCTTCTATATAGTCTAAGAAACATATATGCAAAGCATCCAAACAGTACCATTCGCCAATTTTTTGTTCTTCAAGTTTAAGTGAACGACGAGCCCCATTGTTAATCCTTTAACGGAAATTATTTGTAACTTGCGACAAGTAGAACAATGAATGGAACAGGTAGACGGTTGAAATCAATGTATATATTGCTTCTTTATAGTCTAAGAAACATATATGCAAAGCGTCCAAACAGTACCATTCGCCACTTTTTTGTTCTTCAAGTTTAAGTGAACAACGAGCCCCATTGTTAATCCTTTAAAGGAAATTATTTGTAAATTTCGACAAGTAGAACAATTATTGGAACACGTAGACGGTTGAAATCTTTGTATATATTGCTTCTATATAGTCTAAGAAACATATATGCAAATCATCCAAACAGTACAATTCGCCAATTATTTGATCTTCAAGTTTAAGTGAACTACGAGCCCCATTGTTAATACTTTAACGGAAATTATTTGTAACTTGCGACAAGTAGAACAATGAATGGAACAGGTAGACGGTTGAAATCAATGTATATATTGCTTCTTTATAGTCTAAGATACATATATGCAAAGCATCCAAACAGTACCATTCGCCACTTTTTTGTTCTTCAAGTTTAAGTGAACTACGATCCCCATTGTTAATCCCTTGACGGAAATTATTTGTAACTTTCGACAAGTAGAACAATGAATGGAACAGATAGACGGTTGAAATCATTGTATATATTGCTTCTATATAGTCTAAGAAACATATATGCAAAGCATCCAAACAGTACAATTCGACAATTTTTTGTTCTTCAAGTTTAAGTGAACAACGAGCCCCATTGTTAATCCTTTAAAGGAAATTATTTGTAAATTTCGACAAGTAGAACAATGAATGGAACAGGTAGACGGTTGAAATATTTGTATATATTGCTTCTATATAGTCTACGAAACATATATGCAAAGCATCCAAACAGTACAATTCGCCAATTTTTTGTACTTCACGTTTAAGTGAACTACTAGCCCCATTGTTAATACTTTAACGGAAATGAATTGTAACTTTCGACAAGTAGAACAATGAATGGAACAGGTAGACGGTTGAAATCTTTGTATATATTGCTTCTATATAGTCTAAGAAACATATATGCAAAGCATCCAAACAGTACAATTCGCCAATTGTTAGTTCTTCAAGTTTAAGTGAACTACGATCCCCATTGTTAATCCCTTAACGGAAATTAATTGTAAATTTCTACAAGTAGAACAATGAATGGAACAGGTAGACGGTTGAAATCTTTGTATATATTGCTTCCATATAGTCTACGAAACATATATGCAAAGCATCCAAACAGTACAATTCGCCAATTTCTTGTTCTTCAAGTTTAAGTAAACTACGATCCCCATTGTTAATCCCTTAACGGAAATTATTTGTAACTTTCGACAAGTAGAACAATGAATGGAACAGGTAGACGGTTGAAATCTTTGTATATATTGCTTCTATATAGTCTAAGAAACATATATGCAAAGCATCCAAACAGTACCATTCGCCAATTTTTTGTTCTTCAAGTTTAAGTGAACAATGAGCCCAAATGGTTAATCCGTTATCGGAAATTATTTGTAACTTTCGACAAGTAGAACAATGAATGGAAAAGGTAGACGGTTGAAATCTTTGTATATATTGCTTCTATATAGTCTAAGAAACATCTATGCAAAGCATCCAAACAGTACAATTCGCCAATTTCTTGTTCTTCAAGTTTAAGTGAACTACGAGCCCCATTGTTAATACTTTAACGGAAATTATTTGTAACTTGCGAGAAGTAGAACAATGAATGGAACTGGTAGCCGGTTGAAATCAATGTATATATTGCTTCTATATAGTCTAAGAAACATATATGCAAAGCATCCAAACAGTACCATTCGCCAATTTTTTGTTCTTCAAGTTTAAGTGAACGACGAGCCCCATTGTTAATCCTTTAACGGAAATTATTTGTAACTTGCGACAAGTAGAACAATGAATGGAACAGGTAGACGGCTGAAATCAATGTATATATTGCTTCCTTATAGTCTAAGAAACATATATGCAAAGCGTCCAAACAGTACCATTCGCCACTTTTTTGTTCTTCAAGTTTAAGTGAACAACGAGCCCCATTGTTAATCCTTTAAAGGAAATTATTTGTAAATTTCGACAAGTAGAACAATTATTGGAACACGTAGACGGTTGAAATCTTTGTATATATTGCTTCTATATAGTCTAAGATACATATATGCAAATCATCCAAACAGTACAATTCGCCAATTATTTGATCTTCAAGTTTAAGTGAACTACGAGCCCCATTGTTAATACTTTAACGGAAATTATTTGTAACTTGCGAGAAGTAGAACAATGAATGGAACTGGTAGCCGGTTGAAATCAATGTATATATTGCTTCTATATAGTCTAAGAAACATATATGCAAAGCATCCAAACAGTACCATTCGCCAATTTTTTGTTCTTCAAGTTTAAGTGAACAATGAGCACCAATGGTTAATCCTTTATCGGAAATTATTTGTAATTTTCGACAAGTAGAACAATGAATGGAACAGTTAGACGGTTGAAATATTTGTATATATTGCTTCTATATAGTCTACGAAACATATATGCAAAGCATCCAAACAGTACAATTCGCCAATTTTTAGTTCTTCAAGTTTAAGTGAACTACGATCCCCATTGTTAATCCCTTAACGGAAATTATTTGTAACTTTCGACAAGTAGAACAGTGAATGGAACAGGTAGACGATTGAAATCTTTGTATATGTTGCTTCTATATAGTATAAGAAACATATATGCAAAGCATCCAAACAGTACAATTCGCCAATTTTTTGTTCTTCAAGTTTAAGTGAACAATGAGCCCCAATGGTTAATCCGTTATCGGAAATTATTTGTAACTTTCGACAAGTAGAACAATGAATGGAACAGTTAGACGGTTGAAATATTTGTATATATTGCTTCTATATAGTCTACGAAACATATATGCAAAGCATCCAAACAGTACAATTCGCCAATTTCTTGTTCTTCAAGTTTAAGTAAACTACGATCCCCATTGTTAATCCCTTAACGGAAATTATTTGTAACTTTCGACAAGTAGAACAATGAATGGAACAGGTAGACGGTTGAAATCTTTGTATATATTGCTTCTATATAGTCTAAGAAACATATATGCAAAGCATCCAAACAGTACCATTCGCCAATTTTTTGTTCTTCAAGTTTAAGTGAACAATGAGCCCAAATGGTTAATCCGTTACCGGAAATTATTTGTAACTTTCGACAAGTAGAACAATGAATGGAAAAGGTAGACGGTTGAAATCTTTGTATATATTGCTTCTATATAGTCTAAGAAACATATATGCAAAGCATCCAAACAGTACCATTCGCCAATTTTTTGTTCTTCAAGTTTAAGTGAACAATGAGCCCCAATGGTTAATTCTTTATCGGAAATTATTTGTAACTTGCGAGAAGTAGAACAATGAATGGAACTGGTAGCCGGTTGAAATCAATGTATATATTGCTTCTATATAGTCTAAGAAACATATATGCAAAGCATCCAAACAGTACCATTCGCCAATTTTTTGTTCTTCAAGTTTAAGTGAACGACGAGCCCCATTGTTAATCCTTTAACGGAAATTATTTGTAACTTGCGACAAGTAGAACAATGAATGGAACAGGTAGACGGTTGAAATCAATGTATATATTGCTTCTTTATAGTCTAAGAAACATATATGCAAAGCGTCCAAACAGTACCATTCGCCACTTTTTTGTTCTTCAAGTTTAAGTGAACAACGAGCCCCATTGTTAATCCTTTAAAGGAAATTATTTGTAAATTTCGACAAGTAGAACAATTATTGGAACAGTTAGACGGTTGAAATCTTTGTATATATTGCTTCTATATAGTCTAAGAAACATATATGCAAATCATCCAAACAGTACAAATCGCCAATTATTTGATCTTCAAGTTTAAGTGAACTACGAGCCCCATTGTTAATACTTTAACGGAAATTATTTGTAACTTGCGACAAGTAGAACAATGAATGGAACAGGTAGACGGTTGAAATCAATGTATATATTGCTTCTTTATAGTCTAAGATACATATATGCAAAGCATCCAAACAGTACAATTCGCCAATTTTTTGTTCTTCAAGTTTAAGTGAACTACGAGCCCCATTGCTAATCCTTTATCGGAAATTATTTGTAATTTTCGACAAGTAGAACAATGAATGGAACAGTTAGACGGTTGAAATCATTGTATATATTGCTTCTATATAGTCCAAGAAACATATATGCAAAGCGTCCAAACAGTACAATTCGCCAATTTTTTGTTCTTCAAGTTTAAGTGAACAATGAGCCCCATTGTTAATTCTTTAAAGGAAATTATTTGTAACTTTCGACAAGTAGAACAATGAATGGAACAGGTAGAGGGTTGAAATCTTTGTATATATTGCTTCTATATAGTCTAAGAAACATATATGCAAAGCATCCAAACAGTACAATTCGCCAATTTATTGTTCTTCAAGTTTAAGTGAACAACGAGCCCCATTGTTAATCCTTTAAAGGAAATTATTTGTAACTTTCGACAAGTAGAACAATGAATGGAACATGTAGACGGTTGAAATCTTTGTATATATTGCTTCTATATAGTCTAAGAAACATATATGCAAAGCATCCAAACGGTACCATTCGCCAATTTTTTGTTCTTCAAGTTTAAGTGAACTACGAGCCCCATTGTTAATCCCTTAACGGAAATTAATTGTAACTTTCGACAAGTAGAACAATGAATGGAAAAGGTAGACGGTTGAAATCTTTGTATATATTGCTTCTATACAGTCTAAGAAACATATATGCAAAGCATCCAAACAGTACCATTCGCCAATTTTTTGTTCTTCAAGTTTAAGTGAACAATGAGCACCAATGGTTAATCCTTTATCGGAAATTATTTGTAATTTTCGACAAGTAGAACAATGAATGGAACAGTTAGACCATTGAAATATTTGTATATATTGCTTCTATATAGTCTACGAAACATATATGCAAAGCATCCAAACAGTACAATTCGCCAATTTTTAGTTCTTCAAGTTTAAGTGAACTACGATCCCCATTGTTAATCCCTTAACGGAAATTATTTGTAACTTTCGACAAGTAGAACAGTGAATGGAACAGGTAGACGATTGAAATCTTTGTATATCTTGCTTCTATATAGTATAAGAAACATATATGCAAAGCATCCAAACAGTACAATTCGCCAATTTTTTGTTCTTCAAGTTTAAGTGAACAATGAGCCCCAATGGTTAATCCGTTATCGGAAATTATTTGTAACTTTCGACAAGTAGAACAATGAATGGAACAGTTAGACGGTTGAAATATTTGTATATATTGCTTCTATATAGTCTACGAAACATATATGCAAAGCATCCAAACAGTACAATTCGCCAATTTCTTGTTCTTCAAGTTTAAGTAAACTACGATCCCCATTGTTAATCCCTTAACGGAAATTATTTGTAACTTTCGACAAGTAGAACAATGAATGGAACAGGTAGACGGTTGAAATCTTTGTATATATTGCTTCTATATAGTCTAAGAAACATATATGCAAAGCATCCAAACAGTACCATTCGCCAATTTTTTGTTCTTCAAGTTTAAGTGAACAATGAGCCCAAATGGTTAATCCGTTATCGGAAATTATTTGTAACTTTCGACAAGTAGAACAATGAATGGAAAAGGTAGACGGTTGAAATCTTTGTATATATTGCTTCCATATAGTCTAAGAAACATGTACGCAAAGCATCCAAACAGTACCATTCGCCAATTTATTGTTCTTCAAGTTTAAGTGAACAACGAGCCCCATTGTTAATCCTTTAAAGGAAATTATTTGTAACTTTCGACAAGTAGAACAATGAATGGAACATGTAGACGGTTGAAATCTTTGTATATATTGCTTCTATATAGTCTAAGAAACATATATGCAAAGCATCCAAACAGTACCATTCGCCAATTTTTTGTTCTTCAAGTTTAAGTGAACTACGAGCCCCATTGTTAATCCCTTAACGGAAATTAATTGTAACTTTCGACAAGTAGAACAATGAATGGAAAAGGTAGACGGTTGAAATCTTTGTATATATTGCTTCTATACAGTCTAAGAAACATATATGCAAAGCATCCAAACAGTACCATTCGCCAATTTTTTGTTCTTCAAGTTTAAGTGAACAATGAGCACCAATGGTTAATCCTTTATCGGAAATTATTTGTAATTTTCGACAAGTAGAACAATGAATGGAACAGTTAGACGGTTGAAATATTTGTATATATTGCTTCTATATAGTCTACGAAACATATATGCAAAGCATCCAAACAGTACAATTCGCCAATTTTTAGTTCTTCAAGTTTAAGTGAACTACGATCCCCATTGTTAATCCCTTAACGGAAATTATTTGTAACTTTCGACAAGTAGAACAGTGAATGGAACAGGTAGACGATTGAAATCTTTGTATATCTTGCTTCTATATAGTATAAGAAACATATACGCAAAGCATCCAAACAGTACAATTCGCCAATTTTTTGTTCTTCAAGTTTAAGTGAACAATGAGCCCCAATGGTTAATCCGTTATCGGAAATTATTTGTAACTTTCGACAAGTAGAACAATGAGTGGAACAGGTAGACGGTTGAAATCAATGTATATATTGCTTCTATATAGTCTAAGAAACATATATGCAAAGCATCCAAACAGTACCATTCGCCAATTTTTTGTTCTTCAATTTTAAGTGAACAATGAGCCCCATTGTTAATCCTTTATCGGAAATTATTTGTAAATTTCGACAAGTAGAACAATGAATGGAACAGGTAGACTGTTGAAATCATTGTATATATTGCTTCTATATAGTCCAAGAAACATATACGCAAAGCGTCCAAACAGTACAATTCGCCAAATTTTTGTTCTTCAATTTTAAGTGAACAATGAGCCCCATTGTTAATTCTTTAAAGGAAATTATTTCTAACTTTCGACAAGTAGAACAATGAATGGAACAGGTAGACGGTTGAAATCAATGTATATATTGCTTCTTTATAGTCTAAGAAACATATATGCAAAGCGTCCAAACAGTACCATTCGCCACTTTTTTGTTCTTCAAGTTTAAGTGAACAACGAGCCCCATTCTTAATCCTTTAAAGGAAATTATTTGTAAATTTCGACAAGTAGAACAATTATTGGAACACGTAGACGGTTGAAATCTTTGTATATATTGCTTCTATATAGTCTAAGAAACATATATGCAAATCATCCAAACAGTACAATTCGCCAATTATTTGATCTTCAAGTTTAAGTGAACTACGAGCCCCATTGTTAATACTTTAACGGAAATTATTTGTAACTTGCGACAAGTAGAACAATGAATGGAACAGGTAGACGGTTGAAATCAATGTATATATTGCTTCTTTATAGTCTAAGAAACATATATGCAAAGCATCCAAACAGTACCATTCGCCACTTTTTTGTTCTTCAAGTTTAAGTGAACTACGATCCCCATTGTTAATCCCTTGACGGAAATTATTTGTAACTTTCGACAAGTAGAACAATGAATGGAACAGATAGACGGTTGAAATCATTGTATATATTGCTTCTATATAGTCTAAGAAACATATATGCAAAGCATCCAAACAGTACAATTCGACAATTTTTTGTTCTTCAAGTTTAAGTGAACAACGAGCCCCATTGTTAATCCTTTAAAGGAAATTATTTGTAAATTTCGACAAGTAGAACAATGAATGGAACAGGTAGACGGTTGAAATCTTTGTATATATTGCTTCTATATAGTCTACGAAACATATATGCAAAGCATGCAAACAGTACAATTCGCCAATTTTTTGTACTTCAAGTTTAAGTGAACTACTAGCCCCATTGTTAATACTTTAACGGAAATGAATTGTAACTTTCGACAAGTAGAACAATGAATGGAACAGGTAGACGGTTGAAATCTTTGTATATATTGCTTCTATATAGTCTAAGAAACATATATGCAAAGCATCCAAACAGTACAATTCGCCAATTTATTGTTCTTCAAGTTTAAGTGAACAACGAGCCCCATTGTTAATCCTTTAAAGGAAATTATTTGTAACTTTCGACAAGTAGAACAATGAATGGAACATGTAGACGGTTGAAATCTTTGTATATATTGCTTCTATATAGTCTAAGAAACATATATGCAAAGCATCCAAACAGTACAATTCGCCAATTTCTTGTTCTTCAAGTTTAAGTGAACTACGAGCCCCATTGTTAATACTTTAACGGAAATTATTTGTAACTTGCGAGAAGTAGAACAATGAATGGAACTGGTAGCCGGTTGAAATCAATGTATATATTGCTTCTATATAGTCTAAGAAACATATATGCAAAGCATCCAAACAGTACCATTCGCCAATTTTTTGTTCTTCAAGTTTAAGTGAACGACGAGCCCCATTGTTAATCCTTTAACGGAAATTATTTGTAACTTGCGACAAGTAGAACAATGAATGGAACAGGTAGACGGCTGAAATCAATGTATATATTGCTTCTTTATAGTCTAAGAAACATATATGCAAAGCGTCCAAACAGTACCATTCGCCACTTTTTTGTTCTTCAAGTTTAAGTGAACAACGAGCCCCATTGTTAATCCTTTAAAGGAAATTATTTGTAACTTTCGACAAGTAGAACAATGAATGGAACATGTAGACGGTTGAAATCTTTGTATATATTGCTTCTATATAGTCTAAGAAACATATATGCAAAGCATCCAAACAGTACCATTCGCCAATTTTTTGTTCTTCAAGTTTAAGTGAACTACGAGCCCCATTGTTAATACTTTAACGGAAATTATTTGTAACTTGCGAGAAGTAGAACAATGAATGGAACTGGTAGCCGGTTGAAATCAATGTATATATTGCTTCTATATAGTCTAAGAAACATATATGCAAAGCATCCAAACAGTACCATTCGCCAATTTTTTGTTCTTCAAGTTTAAGTGAACGACGAGCCCCATTGTTAATCCTTTAACGGAAATTATTTGTAACTTGCGACAAGTAGAACAATGAATGGAACAGGTAGACGGTTGAAATCAATGTATATATTGCTTCTTTATAGTCTAAGAAACATATATGCAAAGCATCCAAACAGTACCATTCGCCAATTTTTTGTTCTTCAAGTTTAAGTGAACAATGAGCCCCATTGTTAATCCTTTATCGGAAATTATTTGTAAATTTCGACAAGTAGAACAATGAATGGAACAGGTAGACTGTTGAAATCATTGTATATATTGCTTCTATATAGTCCAAGAAACATATATGCAAAGCGTCCAAACAGTACAATTCGCCAATTTTTTGTTCTTCAAGTTTAAGTGAACAATGAGCCCCATTGTTAATTCTTTAAAGGAAATTATTTGTAACTTTCGTCAAGTAGAACAATGAATGGAACAGGTAGACGGTTGAAATCTTTGTATATATTGCTTCTATATAGTCTAAGAAACATATATGCAAAGCATCCAAACAGTACCATTCGCCAATTTGTTGTTCTTCAAGTTTAAGTGAACTACGAGCCCCATTGTTAATCCCTTAACGGAAATTAATTGTAACTTTCGACAAGTAGAACAATGAATGGAAAAGGTAGACGGTTGAAATCTTTGTATATATTGCTTCTATACAGTCTAAGAAACATATATGCAAAGCATCCAAACAGTACCATTCGCCAATTTTTTGTTCTTCAAGTTTAAGTGAACTACGAGCCCCATTGTTAATACTTTAACGGAAATTATTTGTAACTTGCGAGAAGTAGAACAATGAATGGAACTGGTAGCCGGTTGAAATCAATGTATATATTGCTTCTATATAGTCTAAGAAACATATATGCAAAGCATCCAAACAGTACCATTCGCCAATTTTTTGTTCTTCAAGTTTAAGTGAACGACGAGCCCCATTGTTAATCCTTTAACGGAAATTATTTGTAACTTGCGACAAGTAGAACAATGAATGGAACAGGTAGACGGTTGAAATCAATGTATATATTGCTTCTTTATAGTCTAAGAAACATATATGCAAAGCATCCAAACAGTACCATTCGCCAATTTTTTGTTCTTCAAGTTTAAGTGAACAATGAGCCCCATTGTTAATCCTTTATCGGAAATTATTTGTAAATTTCGACAAGTAGAACAATGAATGGAACAGGTAGACTGTTGAAATCATTGTATATATTGCTTCTATATAGTCCAAGAAACATATATGCAAAGCGTCCAAACAGTACAATTCGCCAATTTTTTGTTCTTCAAGTTTAAGTGAACAATGAGCCCCATTGTTAATTCTTTAAAGGAAATTATTTGTAACTTTCGTCAAGTAGAACAATGAATGGAACAGGTAGACGGTTGAAATCTTTGTATATATTGCTTCTATATAGTCTAAGAAACATATATGCAAAGCATCCAAACAGTACCATTCGCCAATTTGTTGTTCTTCAAGTTTAAGTGAACTACGAGCCCCATTGTTAATCCCTTAACGGAAATTAATTGTAACTTTCGACAAGTAGAACAATGAATGGAAAAGGTAGACGGTTGAAATCTTTGTATATATTGCTTCTATACAGTCTAAGAAACATATATGCAAAGCATCCAAACAGTACCATTCGCCAATTTTTTGTTCTTCAAGTTTAAGTGAACAATGAGCACCAATGGTTAATCCTTTATCGGAAATTATTTGTAATTTTCGACAAGTAGAACAATGAATGGAACAGTTAGACGGTTGAAATATTTGTATATATTGCTTCTATATAGTCTACGAAACATATATGCAAAGCATCCAAACAGTACAATTCGCCAATTTCTTGTTCTTCAAGTTTAAGTAAACTACGATCCCCATTGTTAATCCCTTAACGGAAATTATTTGTAACTTTCGACAAGTAGAACAATGAATGGAAAAGGTAGACGGTTGAAATCTTTGTATATATTGCTTCCATATAGTCTAAGAAACATGTACGCAAAGCATCCAAACAGTACCATTCGCCAATTTATTGTTCTTCAAGTTTAAGTGAACAACGAGCCCCATTGTTAATCCTTTAAAGGAAATTATTTGTAACTTTCGACAAGTAGAACAATGAATGGAACATGTAGACGGTTGAAATCTTTGTATATATTGCTTCTATATAGTCTAAGAAACATATATGCAAAGCATCCAAACAGTACCATTCGCCAATTTTTTGTTCTTCAAGTTTAAGTGAACTACGAGCCCCATTGTTAATCCCTTAACGGAAATTAATTGTAACTTTCGACAAGTAGAACAATGAATGGAAAAGGTAGACGGTTGAAATCTTTGTATATATTGCTTCTATACAGTCTAAGAAACATATATGCAAAGCATCCAAACAGTACCATTCGCCAATTTTTTGTTCTTCAAGTTTAAGTGAACAATGAGCACCAATGGTTAATCCTTTATCGGAAATTATTTGTAATTTTCGACAAGTAGAACAATGAATGGAACAGTTAGACGGTTGAAATATTTGTATATATTGCTTCTATATAGTCTACGAAACATATATGCAAAGCATCCAAACAGTACAATTCGCCAATTTTTAGTTCTTCAAGTTTAAGTGAACTACGATCCCCATTGTTAATCCCTTAACGGAAATTATTTGTAACTTTCGACAAGTAGAACAGTGAATGGAACAGGTAGACGATTGAAATCTTTGTATATCTTGCTTCTATATAGTATAAGAAACATATACGCAAAGCATCCAAACAGTACAATTCGCCAATTTTTTGTTCTTCAAGTTTAAGTGAACAATGAGCCCCAATGGTTAATCCGTTATCGGAAATTATTTGTAACTTTCGACAAGTAGAACAATGAGTGAAACAGGTAGACGGTTGAAATCAATGTATATATTGCTTCTATATAGTCTAAGAAACATATATGCAAAGCATCCAAACTGTACCATTCGCCAATTTTTTGTTCTTCAAGTTTAAGTGAACAATGAGCCCCATTGTTAATCCTTTATCGGAAATTATTTGTAAATTTCGACAAGTAGAACAATGAATGGAACAGGTAGACTGTTGAAATCATTGTATATATTGCTTCTATATAGTCCAAGAAACATATACGCAAAGCGTCCAAACAGTACAATTCGCCAAATTTTTGTTCTTCAAGTTTAAGTGAACAATGAGCCCCATTGTTAATTCTTTAAAGGAAATTATTTCTAACTTTCGACAAGTAGAACAATGAATGGAACAGGTAGACGGTTGAAATCAATGTATATATTGCTTCTTTATAGTCTAAGAAACATATATGCAAAGCGTCCAAACAGTACCATTCGCCACTTTTTTGTTCTTCAAGTTTAAGTGAACAACGAGCCCCATTCTTAATCCTTTAAAGGAAATTATTTGTAAATTTCGACAAGTAGAACAATTATTGGAACACGTAGACGGTTGAAATCTTTGTATATATTGCTTCTATATAGTCTAAGAAACATATATGCAAATCATCCAAACAGTACAATTCGCCAATTATTTGATCTTCAAGTTTAAGTGAACTACGAGCCCCATTGTTAATACTTTAACGGAAATTATTTGTAACTTGCGACAAGTAGAACAATGAATGGAACAGGTAGACGGTTGAAATCAATGTATATATTGCTTCTTTATAGTCTAAGAAACATATATGCAAAGCATCCAAACAGTACCATTCGCCACTTTTTTGTTCTTCAAGTTTAAGTGAACTACGATCCCCATTGTTAATCCCTTGACGGAAATTATTTGTAACTTTCGACAAGTAGAACAATGAATGAAACAGATAGACGGTTGAAATCATTGTATATATTGCTTCTATATAGTCTAAGAAACATATATGCAAAGCATCCAAACAGTACAATTCGACAATTTTTTGTTCTTCAAGTTTAAGTGAACAACGAGCCCCATTGTTAATCCTTTAAAGGAAATTATTTGTAAATTTCGACAAGTAGAACAATGAATGGAACAGGTAGACGGTTGAAATATTTGTATATATTGCTTCTATATAGTCTACGAAACATATATGCAAAGCATGCAAACAGTACAATTCGCCAATTTTTTGTACTTCAAGTTTAAGTGAACTACTAGCCCCATTGTTAATACTTTAACGGAAATGAATTGTAACTTTCGACAAGTAGAACAATGAATGGAACAGGTAGACGGTTGAAATCTTTGTATATATTGCTTCTATATAGTCTAAGAAACATATATGCAAAGCATCCAAACAGTACAATTCGCCAATTTATTGTTCTTCAAGTTTAAGTGAACAACGAGCCCCATTCTTAATCCTTTAAAGGAAATTATTTGTAACTTTCGACAAGTAGAACAATGAATGGAACATGTAGACGGTTGAAATCTTTGTATATATTGCTTCTATATAGTCTAAGAAACATATATGCAAAGCATCCAAACAGTACAATTCGCCAATTTTTTGTACTTCAAGTTTAAGTGAACTACTAGCCCCATTGTTAATACTTTAACGGAAATGAATTGTAACTTTCGACAAGTAGAACAATGAATGGAACAGGTAGACGGTTGAAATCTTTGTATATATTGCTTCTATATAGTCTAAGAAACATATATGCAAAGCATCCAAACAGTACAATTCGCCAATTTATTGTTCTTCAAGTTTAAGTGAACAACGAGCCCCATTGTTAATCCTTTAAAGGAAATTATTTGTAACTTTCGACAAGTAGAACAATGAATGGAACATGTAGACGGTTGAAATCTTTGTATATATTGCTTCTATATAGTCTAAGAAACATATATGCAAAGCATCCAAACAGTACCATTCGCCAATTTTTTGTTCTTCAAGTTTAAGTGAACTACGAGCCCCATTGTTAATCCCTTAACGGAAATTAATTGTAAATTTCTACAAGTAGAACAATGATTGGAACACGTAGACGGTTGAAATCTTTGTATATATTGCTTCCATATAGTCTACGAAACATATATGCAAAGCATCCAAACAGTACAATTCGCCAATTTCTTGTTCTTCAAGTTTAAGTAAACTACGATCCCCATTGTTAATCCCTTAACGGAAATTATTTGTAACTTTCGACAAGTAGAACAATGAATGGAAAAGGTAGACGGTTGAAATCTTTGTATATATTGCTTCTATACAGTCTAAGAAACATATATGCAAAGCATCCAAACAGTACCATTCGCCAATTTTTTGTTCTTCAAGTTTAAGTGAACAATGAGCACCAATGGTTAATCCTTTATCGGAAATTATTTGTAATTTTCGACAAGTAGAACAATGAATGGAACAGTTAGACGGTTGAAATCTTTGTATATGTTGCTTCTATATAGTATAAGAAACATATATGCAAATCATCCAAACAGTACAATTCGCCAATTATTTGATCTTCAAGTTTAAGTGAACTACGAGCCCCATTGTTAATACTTTAACGGAAATTATTTGTAACTTGCGACAAGTAGAACAATGAATGGAACAGGTAGACGGTTGAAATCAATGTATATATTGCTTCTTTATAGTCTAAGATACATATATGCAAAGCATCCAAACAGTACAATTCGCCAATTATTTGATCTTCAAGTTTAAGTGAACTACGAGCCCCATTGTTAATACTTTAACGGAAATTATTTGTAACTTGCGAGAAGTAGAACAATGAATGGAACTGGTAGCCGGTTGAAATCAATGTATATATTGCTTCTATATAGTCTAAGAAACATATATGCAAAGCATCCAAACAGTACCATTCGCCAATTTTTTGTTCTTCAAGTTTAAGTGAACGACGAGCCCCATTGTTAATCCTTTAACGGAAATTATTTGTAACTTGCGACAAGTAGAACAATGAATGGAACAGGTAGACGGTTGAAATCAATGTATATATTGCTTCTTTATAGTCTAAGAAACATATATGCAAAGCGTCCAAACAGTACCATTCGCCACTTTTTTGTTCTTCAAGTTTAAGTGAACAACGAGCCCCATTGTTAATCCTTTAAAGGAAATTATTTGTAAATTTCGACAAGTAGAACAATTATTGGAACTCGTAGACGGTTGAAATCTTTGTATATATTGCTTCTATATAGTCTAAGAAACATATATGCAAAGCATCCAAACAGTACAATTCGCCAATTTATTGTTCTTCAAGTTTAAGTGAACAACGAGCCCCATTGTTAATCCTTTAAAGGAAATTATTTGTAAATTTCGACAAGTAGAACAATGATTGGAACACGTAGACGGTTGAAATCTTTGTATATATTGCTTCCATATAGTCTAAGAAACATGTACGCAAAGCATCCAAACAGTACCATTCGCCAATTTTTTGGTCTTCAAGTTTAAGTGAACAATGAGCCCCAATGGTTAATCCATTATCGGAAATTATTTGTAACTTTCGACAAGTAGAACAATGAATGGAACAGGTAGACGGTTGAAATCTTTGTATATGTTGCTTCTATATAGTCTAAGAAACATATATGCAAAGCATCCAAACAGTACAATTCGCCAATTTATTGTTCTTCAAGTTTAAGTGAACAACGAGCCCCATTGTTAATCCTTTAAAGGAAATTATTTGTAACTTTCGACAAGTAAAACAATGAATGGAACAGGTAGATGGCTGAAATCTTTGTATATATTGCTTCTATATAGTCTAAGAAACATATATGCAAAGCATCCAAACAGTACCATTCGCCACTTTTTTGTTCTTCAAGTTTAAGTGAACAATGAGCCCCAATGATTAATCCTTTATCGATAATTATTTGTAACTTTCTACAAGTAGAACAATGAATAGTACAGGTAGACGGGTGAAATCTTTCTATATATTGCTTCTAAATGGTCTAAGAAACATCTATGCAAAGCATCCAAACAGTACAATTCGCCAATTTCTTGTTCTTCAAGTTTAAGTAAACTACGATCCCCATTGTTAATCCCTTATCGGAAATTATTTGTAACTTTCGACAAGTAGAACAATGATTGGACCCCGTAGACGGTTGAAATCTTTGTATATATTGCTTCCATATAGTCTAAGAAACATGTACGCAAAGCATCCAAACAGTACCATTCGCCAATTTTTTGGTCTTCAAGTTTAAGTGAACAATGAGCCCCAATGGTTAATCCATTATCGGAAATTATTTGTAATTTTCGACAAGTAGAACAATGAATGGAACAGGTAGACGGTTGAAATATTTGTATATATTGCTTCTATATAGTATAAGAAACATATATGCAAAGCATCCAAACAGTACAATTCGCCAATTTTTTGTTCTTCAAGTTTAAGTAAACTACGATCCCCATTGTTAATCCCTTAACGGAAATTATTTGTAACTTTCGACAAGTAGAACAGTGAATGGAACAGGTAGACGGTTGAAATCTTTGTATATATTGCTTCTATATAGTATAAGAAACATCTGTGCAAATCATCCAAACAGTACAATTCGCCAATTTCTTGTTCTTCAAGTTTAAGTGAACTACGAGCCCCATTTTTAATCCTTTAACGGAAATTATTTGTAAATTTCGACAAGTAGAACAATGAATGGATCAGGTAGACGGTTGAAATCATTGTATATATTGCTTCTATATAATCTACGAAACATATATGCAAAGCATCCAAACAGTACAATTCGCTAATTTTTTGTTCTTCAAGTTTAAGTGAACTACGAGCCCCCTTGTTAATCCTTTAACGGAAATTATTTGTAACTTTCGACAAGAAGAACAGTGAATGGAACAGGTAGACGGTTGAAATCTTTGTATATATTGCTTCTATATAGTCTAAGAAACATCTATGCAAAGCATCCAAACAGTACAATTCGCCAATTTTTTGTTCTTCAAGTTTAAGTAAACTACGATCCCCATTGTTAATCCCTTAACGGAAATTATTTGTAACTTTCGACAAGTAGAACAATGATTGGAACACGTAGACGGTTGAAATCTTTGTATATATTGCTTCCATATAGTCTAAGAAACATGTACGCAAAGCATCCAAACAGTACCATTCGCCAATTTTTGGGTCTTCAAGTTTAAGTGAACAATGAGCCCCAATGGTTAATCCATTATCGGAAATTATTTGTAATTTTCGACAAGTAGAACAATGAATGGAACAGGTAGACGGTTGAAATATTTGTATATATTGCTTCTATATAGTATAAGAAACATATATGCAAAGCATCCAAACAGTACAATTCGCCAATTTTTTGTTCTTCAAGTTTAAGTGAACAACGAGCCCCATTGTTAATCCTTTAAAGGAAATTATTTGTAAATTTCGACAAGTAGAACAATGAATGGAACAGGTAGACGGTTGAAATCATTGTATATATTGCTTCTATATAGTCTAAGAAACATATATGCAAAGTATCCAAATAGTACAATTCGACAATTTTTTGTTCTTCAAGTTTAGTGAACAATGAGCCCCAATGGTTAATCCTTTATCGGAAATTATTTGTAATTTTCGACAAGTAGAACAATGAATGGAACAGGTAGACGGTTGATATCTTTGTATATATTGCTTCTATATAATCTAAGAAACATATATGCAATGCATCCAAACAGTACAATTCGCCAATTATTTCATCTTCATGTTTAAGTGAACTACGAGCCCCATTCTTAATACTTTAACGGAAATTATTTGTAACTTGCGACAAGTAGAACAATGAGTGGAACAGGTAGACGGTTGAAATTAATGTATATATTGCTTCTATATAGTCTAAGAAACATGTATGCAAAGCATCCAAACAGTACCATTCGCCAATTTTTTGTTCTTCAAGTTTAAGTGAACAATGAGCCCCAATAGTTAATCCTTTATCGGAAATTATTTGTAACTTTCGACAAGTAGAACAATGAGTGGAACAGGTAGACGGTTGAAATTAATGTATATATTGCTTCTATATAGTCTAAGAAACATATATGCAAAGCATCCAAACAGTACCATTCGCCAATTTTTTGTTCTTCAAGTTTAAGTGAACAATGAGCCCCAATGCTTAATCCTTTAAAGGAAATTATTTGTAAATTTCGACAAGTAGAACAATGTATGGAACAGGTAGACTGTTGAAATCATTGTATATATTGCTTCTATATAGTCTAAGAAATATATATGCAAAGCATCCAAACAGTACAATTCGCCAATTTTTTGTTCTTCAAGTTTAAGTAAACAACGATCCCCATTGTTAATCCCTTAACGGAAATTATTTGTAAATTTCGACAAGTAGAACAATGAATGGAACAGGTAGACGGTTGAAATCATTGTATATATTGCTTCTATATAGTCTAAGAAACATATATGCAAAGCATCCAAACAGTACAATTCGACAATCTTTGTTCTTCAAGTTTAGTGAACAATGAGCCCCAATGGTTAATCCTTTATCGGAAATTATTTGTAATTTTCGACAAGTAGAACAATGAATGGAACAGGTAGACGGTTGAAATCTTTGTATATATTGCTTCTATATAATCTAAGAAACATATATGCAAAGCATCCAAACAGTACAATTCGCCAATTATTTCATCTTCAAGTTTAAGTGAATTACGAGACCCATTGTTAATACTTTAACGGAAATTATTTGTAACTTGCGAGAAGTAGAACAATGAATGGAACTGGTAGCCGGTTGAAATCAATGTATATATTGCTTCTATATAGTCTAAGAAACATATATGCAAAGCATCCAAACAGTACCATTCGCCAATTTTTTGTTCTTCAAGTTTAAGTGAACGACGAGCCCCATTGTTAATCCTTTAACGGAAATTATTTGTAACTTGCGACAAGTAGAACAATGAATGGAACAGGTAGACGGTTGAAATCAATGTATATATTGCTTCTTTATAGTCTAAGAAACATATATGCAAAGCGTTCAAACAGTACCATTCGCCACTTTTTTGTTCTTCAAGTTTAAGTGAACAACGAGCCCCATTGTTAATCCTTTAAAGGAAATTATTTGTAAATTTCGACAAGTAGAACAATTATTGGAACACGTAGACGGTTGAAATCTTTGTATATATTGCTTCTATATAGTCTAAGAAACATATGTGCAAATCATCCAAACAGTACAATTCGCCAATTATTTGATCTTCAAGTTTAAGTGAACTACGAGCCCCATTGTTAATACTTTAACGGAAATTATTTGTAACTTGCGACAAGTAGAACAATGAATGGAACAGGTAGACGGTTGAAATCAATGTATATATTGCTTCTTTATAGTCTAAGAAACATATATGCAAAGCATCCAAACAGTACCATTCGCCACTTTTTTGTTCTTCAAGTTTAAGTGAACAATGAGCCCCAATGATTAATCCTTTATCGGTAATTATTTGTAACTTTCTACAAGTAGAACAATGAATAGTACAGGTAGACGGGTGAAATCTTTCTATATATTGCTTCTAAATGGTCTAAGAAACATCTATGCAAAGCATCCAAACAGTACAATTCGCCAATTTCTTGTTCTTCAAGTTTAAGTAAACTACGATCCCCATTGTTAATCCCTTAACGGAAATTATTTGTAACTTTCGACAAGTAGAACAATGATTGGAACCCGTAGACGGTTGAAATCTTTGTATATATTGCTTCCATATAGTATAAGAAACATATATGCATAGCATCCATACAGTACCATTCGCCAATTTTTTGTTCTTCAAGTTTAAGTGAACTACGAGCCCCATTGTTAATCCTTTAAAGGAAATTATTTGTAAATTTCGACAAGTAGAACAATGAATGGAACACGTAGACGGTTGAAATCTTTGTATATATTGCTTCCATATAGTCTAAGAAACATGTACGCAAAGCATCCAAACAGTACCATTCGCCAATTTTTTGTTCTTCAAGTTTAAGTAAACTACGATCCCCATTGTTAATCCCTTAACGGAAATTATTTGTAAATTTCGACAAGTAGAACAGTGAATGGAACAGGCAGACGGTTGAAATCTTTGTATATATTGCTTCTATATAGTATAAGAAACATATATGCATAGCATCCATACAGTACCATTCGCCAATTTTTTGTTCTTCAAGTTTAAGTGAACTACGAGCCCCATTGTTAATCCTTTAAAGGAAATTATTTGTAAATTTCGACAAGTAGAACAATGATTGGAACACGTAGACGGTTGAAATCTTTGTATATATTGCTTCCATATAGTCTAAGAAACATGTACGCAAAGCATCCAAACAGTACCATTCGCCAATTTTTGGGTCTTCAAGTTTAAGTGAACAATGAGCCCCAATGGTTAATCCATTATCGGAAATTATTTGTAATTTTCGACAAGTAGAACAATGAATGGAACAGGTAGACGGTTGAAATATTTGTATATATTGCTTCTATATAGTATAAGAAACATATATGCAAAGCATCCAAACAGTACAATTCGCCAATTTTTTGTTCTTCAAGTTTAAGTGAACAACGAGCCCCATTGTTAATCCTTTAAAGGAAATTATTTGTAAATTTCGGCAAGTAGAACAATGAATGGAACAGGTAGACGGTTGAAATATTTGTATATATTGCTTCTATATAGTCTAAGAAACATATATGCAAAGCATCCAAACAGTACAATTCGCCAATTTATTGTTCTTCAAGTTTAAGTGAACAACGAGCCCCATTGTTAATCCTTTAAAGGAAATTATTTGTAACTTTCGACAAGTAGAACAATGAATGGAACATGTAGACGGTTGAAATCTTTGTATATATTGCTTCTATATAGTCTAAGAAACATATATGCAAAGCATCCAAACAGTACCATTCGCCAATTTTTTGTTCTTCAAGTTTAAGGGAACTACGAGCCCCATTGTTAATCCCTTAACGGAAATTAATTGTAAATTTCTACAAGTAGAACAATGATTGGAACACGTAGACGGTTGAAATCTTTGTATATATTGCTTCCATATAGTCTACGAAACATATATGCAAAGCATCCAAACAGTACAATTCGCCAATTTCTTGTTCTTCAAGTTTAAGTAAACTACGATCCCCATTGTTAATCCCTTAACGGAAATTATTTGTAACTTTCGACAAGTAGAACAATGAATGGAACAGGTAGACGGTTGAAATCTTTGTATATATTGCTTCTATATAGTCTAAGAAACATATATGCAAAGCATCCAAACAGTACCATTCGCCAATTTTTTGTTCTTCAAGTTTAAGTGAACAATGAGCCCAAATGGTTAATCCGTTATCGGAAATTATTTGTAACTTCCGACAATTAGAACAATGAATGGAACAGGTAGACGGTTGAAATCAATGTATATATTGCTTCTATATAGTCTAAGAAACATATATGCAAAGCATCCAAACAGTACCATTCGCCAATTTTTTGTTCTTCAAGTTTAAGTAAACTACGATCCCCATTGTTAATCCCTTAACGGAAATTATTTGTAACTTTCGACAAGTAGAACAATGAATGGAACAGGTAGACGGTTGAAATCAATGTATATATTGCTTCTATATAGTCTAAGAAAAATATATGCAAAGCATCCAAACAGTACCATTCGCCAATTTTTTGTTCTTCAAGTTTAAGTAAACTACGATCCCCATTGTCAATCCCTTAACGGAAATTATTTGTAACTTTCGACAAGTAGAACAATGAATGGAACAGGTAGACGGTTGAAAACATTGTATATATTGCTTCCATATAGTCTAAGAAACATATATGCAAAGCATCCAAATAGTACAATTCGACAATTTATTGTTCTTCAAGTTTAAGTGAACAATGAGCCCCAATGGTTAATCCTTTATCGGAAATTATTTGTAATTTTCGACAAGTAGAACAATGAATGGAACAGGTAGACGGTTGAAATCTTTGTATATATTGCTTCTATATAATCTAAGAAACATATATGCAAAGCATCCAAAGAGTACAATTCGCCAATTATTTCATCTTCATGTTTAAGTGAACAACGAGCCCCATTCTTAATACTTTAACGGAAATTATTTGTAACTTCCGACAAGTAGAACAATGAATGGAACATGTAGACGGTTGAAATCTTTGTATATATTGCTTCTATATAATCTAAGAAACATATATGCAAAGCATCCAAACAGTACAATTCGCCAATTATTTCATCTTCAAGTTTAAGTGAATTACGAGACCCATTGTTAATACTTTAACGGAAATTATTTGTAACTTGCGAGAAGTAGAACAATGAATGGAACTGGTAGCCGGTTGAAATCAATGTATATATTGCTTCTATATAGTCTAAGAAACATATATGCAAAGCATCCAAACAGTACCATTCGCCAATTTTTTGTTCTTCAAGTTTAAGTGAACGACGAGCCCCATTGTTAATCCTTTAACGGAAATTATTTGTAACTTGCGACAAGTAGAACAATGAATGGAACAGGTAGACGGTTGAAATCAATGTATATATTGCTTCTTTATAGTCTAAGAAACATATATGCAAAGCGTTCAAACAGTACCATTCGCCACTTTTTTGTTCTTCAAGTTTAAGTGAACAACGAGCCCCATTGTTAATCCTTTAAAGGAAATTATTTGTAAATTTCGACAAGTAGAACAATTATTGGAACACGTAGACGGTTGAAATCTTTGTATATATTGCTTCTATATAGTCTAAGAAACATATGTGCAAATCATCCAAACAGTACAATTCGCCAATTATTTGATCTTCAAGTTTAAGTGAACTACGAGCCCCATTGTTAATACTTTAACGGAAATTATTTGTAACTTGCGACAAGTAGAACAATGAATGGAACAGGTAGACGGTTGAAATCAATGTATATATTGCTTCTTTATAGTCTAAGAAACATATATGCAAAGCATCCAAACAGTACCATTCGCCACTTTTTTGTTCTTCAAGTTTAAGTGAACAATGAGCCCCAATGATTAATCCTTTATCGGAAATTATTTGTAATTTTCGACAAGTAGAACAATGAATGGAACAGGTAGACGGTTGAAATCTTTGTATATATTGCTTCTATATAGTATAAGAAACATATATGCAAAGCATCCAAACAGTACAATTCGCCAATTTTTTGTTCTTCAAGTTTAAGTAAACTACGAGCCCCATTGTTAATCCCTTAACGGAAATTATTTGTAAATTTCGACAAGTAGAACAGTGAATGGAACAGGCAGACGGTTGAAATCTTTGTATATATTGCTTCTATATAGTATAAGAAACATATATGCATAGCATCCATACAGTACCATTCGCCAATTTTTTGTTCTTCAAGTTTAAGTGAACTACGAGCCCCATTGTTAATCCTTTAAAGGAAATTATTTGTAAATTTCGACAAGTAGAACAATGAATGGAACAGGTAGACTGTTGAAATCATTGTATATATTGCTTCTATATAGTCTAAGAAACATATATGCAAAGCGTCCAAACAGTACAATTCGCCAATTATTTCATCTTCATGTTTAAGTGAAATACGAGCCCCATTGTTAATACTTTAACGGAAATTATTTGTAACTTGCGACAAGTAGAACAATGAGTGGAACAGGTAGACGGTTGAAATCAATGTATATATTGCTTCTAAATAGTCTAAGAAACATATATGCAAAGCATCCAAACAGTACAATTCGCCAATTTTTTGTTCTTCAAGTTTAAGTGAACTACGAGCCCCATTGTTAATCCTTTAAAGGAGATTATTTGTAAATTTCGACAAGTAGAACAATGATTGGAACACGTAGACGGTTGATATCTTTGTATATATTGCTTCCATATAGTCTAAGAAACATGTACGCAAAGCATCCAAACAGTACCATTCGCCAATTTTTTGTTCTTCAAGTTTAAGTGAACAATGAGCCCCATTGTTAATCCTTTAAAGGAAATTATTTGTAACTTTCGACAAGTAGAACAATGAATGGAACATGTAGACGGTTGAAATCTTTGTATATATTGCTTCTATATAGTCTAAGAAACATATATGCAAAGCATCCAAACAGTACCATTCGCCAATTTTTTGTTCTTCAAGTTTAAGGGAACTACGAGCCCCATTGTTAATCCCTTAACGGAAATTAATTGTAACTTCCGACAAGTAGAACAATGAATGGAACAGGTAGACGGTTGAAATCAATGTATATATTGCTTCTATATAGTCTAAGAAACATATATGCAAAGCATCCAAACAGTACCATTCGCCAATTCTTTGTTCTTCAAGTTTAAGTGAACAATTAGCCCCAATGCTTAATCCGTTACCGGATATTATTTGTAAATTTCGACAAGTAGAACAATGAATGGATCAGGTAGACGGTTGAAATCATTGTATATATTGCTTCTATATAGCCTACGAAACATATATGCAAAGCATCCAAACAGTACAATTCGCCAATTTTTTGTTCTTCAAGCTTAAGTGAACTACGAGCCCCATTGTTAATCCTTTAACGGAACTTAATTGTAACTTTCTACAAGTAGAACAATGATTGGAACAGGTAGACGGTTGAAATTAATGTATATGTTGCTTCTATATAGTCTAAGAAACATTTATGCAAAGCATCCAAACAGTACCATTCGCCAATTCTTTGTTCTTCAAGTTTAAGTGAACAATGAGCCCCATTGTTAATCCTTTATCGGAAATTATTAGTAACTTTCGACAAGTAGAACAATAAATGGATCAGGTAGACGGTTGAAATCATTGTATATATTGCTTCTATATAATCTACGAAACATATATGCAAAGCATCCAAACAGTACAATACGCCAATTTTTTGTTCTTCAAGTTTAAGTGAACAATTAGCCCCAATGCTTAATCCGATATCGGATATTATTTGTAACTTTCGACAAGTAGAACAATGAATGGAACAGGTAGACGGTTGAAATCATTGTATATATTGCTTCTATATAGTCTAAGAAACATATATGCAAAGCGTTCAAACAGTACCATTCGCCACTTTTTTGTTCTTCAAGTTTAAGTGAACAACGAGCCCCATTGTTAATCCTTTAAAGGAAATTATTTGTAAATTTCGACAAGTAGAACAATTATTGGAACACGTAGACGGTTGAAATCTTTGTATATATTGCTTCTATATAGTCTAAGAAACATATGTGCAAATCATCCAAACAGTACAATTCGCCAATTATTTGATCTTCAAGTTTAAGTGAACTACGAGCCCCATTGTTAATACTTTAACGGAAATTATTTGTAACTTGCGACAAGTAGAACAATGAATGGAACAGGTAGACTGTTGAAATCATTGTATATATTGCTTCTATATAGTCTAAGAAACATATATGCAAAGCGTCCAAACAGTACAATTCGCCAATTATTTCATCTTCATGTTTAAGTGAACTACGAGCCCCATTGTTAATACTTTAACGGAAATTATTTGTAACTTGCGACAAGTAGAACAATGAGTGGAACAGGTAGACGGTTGAAATATTTGTATATATTGCTTCTATACAGTCTAAGAAACATATATGCAAAGCATCCAAACAGTACCATTCGCCAATTTTTTGTTCTTCAAGTTTAAGTGAACAATGAGCACCAATGGTTAATCCTTTATCGGAAATTATTTGTAATTTTCGACAAGTAGAACAATGAATGGAACAGTTAGACGGTTGAAATATTTGTATATATTGCTTCTATATAGTCTACGAAACATATATGCAAAGCATCCAATCAGTACAATTCGCCAATTTTTAGTTCTTCAAGTTTAAGTGAACTACGATCCCCATTGTTAATCCCTTAACGGAAATTATATGTAACTTTCGACAAGTAGAACAGTGAATGGAACAGGTAGACGATTGAAATCTTTGTATATCTTGCTTCTATATAGTATAAGAAACATATATGCAAAGCATCCAAACAGTACAATTCGCCAATTTTTTGTTCTTCAAGTTTAAGTGAACAATGAGCCCCAATGGTTAATCCGTTATCGGAAATTATTTGTAACTTTCGACAAGTAGAACAATGAATGGAACAGTTAGACGGTTGAAATATTTGTATATATTGCTTCTATATAGTCTACGAAACATATATGCAAAGCATCCAAACAGTACAATTCGCCAATTTCTTGTTCTTCAAGTTTAAGTAAACTACGATCCCCATTGTTAATCCCTTAACGGAAATTATTTGTAACTTTCGACAAGTAGAACAATGAATGGAACAGGTAGACGGTTGAAATCTTTGTATATATTGCTTCTATATAGTCTAAGAAACATATATGCAAAGCATCCAAACAGTACCATTCGCCAATTTTTTGTTCTTCAAGTTTAAGTGAACAATGAGCCCAAATGGTTAATCCGTTATCGGAAATTATTTGTAACTTTCGACAAGTAGAACAATGAATGGAAAAGGTAGACGGTTGAAATCTTTGTATATATTGCTTCCATATAGTCTAAGAAACATGTACGCAAAGCATCCAAACAGTACCATTCGCCAATTTATTGTTCTTCAAGTTTAAGTGAACAACGAGCCCCATTGTTAATCCTTTAAAGGAAATTATTTGTAACTTTCGACAAGTAGAACAATGAATGGAACATGTAGACGGTTGAAATCTTTGTATATATTGCTTCTATATAGTCTAAGAAACATATATGCAAAGCATCCAAACAGTACCATTCGCAAAATTTTTTGTTCTTCAAGTTTAAGTGAACTACGAGCCCCATTGTTAATCCCTTAACGGAAATTAATTGTAACTTTCGACAAGTAGAACAATGAATGGAAAAGGTAGACGGTTGAAATCTTTGTATATATTGCTTCTATACAGTCTAAGAAACATATATGCAAAGCATCCAAACAGTACCATTCGCCAATTTTTTGTTCTTCAAGTTTAAGTGAACAATGAGCACCAATGGTTAATCCTTTATCGGAAATTATTTGTAATTTTCGACAAGTAGAACAATGAATGGAACAGTTAGACGGTTGAAATATTTGTATATATTGCTTCTATATAGTCTACGAAACATATATGCAAAGCATCCAAACAGTACAATTCGCCAATTTTTAGTTCTTCAAGTTTAAGTGAACTACGATCCCCATTGTTAATCCCTTATCGGAAATTATTTGTAACTTTCGACAAGTAGAACAATGAGTGGAACAGGTAGACGGTTGAAATCAATGTATATATTGCTTCTATATAGTCTAAGAAACATATATGCAAAGCATCCAAACAGTACAATTCGCCAATTTTTTGTTCTTCAAGTTTAAGTGAACAATGAGCCCCAATGGTTAATCCTTTATCGGAAATTATTTGTAAATTTCGACAAGTAGAACAATGAATGGAACAGGTAGACGGTTGAAATCTTTGTATATATTGCTTCTATATAGTCTAAGAAACATATATGCAAAGCATCCAAACAGTACAATTCGCCAATTTTTAGTTCTTCAAGTTTAAGTGAACTACGATCCCCATTGTTAATCCCTTAACGGAAATTATTTGTAACTTTCGACAAGTAGAACAAGAATGGAACAGGTAGACGATTGAAATCTTTGTATATGTTGCTTCTATATAGTATAAGAAACATATATGCAAAGCATCCAAACAGTACAATTCGCCAATTTTTTGTTCTTCAAGTTTAAGTGAACAATGAGCCCCAATGGTTAATCCGTTATCGGAAATTATTTGTAACTTTCGACAAGTAGAACAATGAATGGAACAGGTAGACTGTTGAAATCATTGTATATATTGCTTCTATATAGTCTAAGAAACATATATGCAAAGCGTCCAAACAGTACAATTCGCCAATTATTTCATCTTCATGTTTAAGTGAACTACGAGCCCCATTGTTAATACTTTAACGGAAATTATTTGTAACTTGCGACAAGTAGAACAATGAGTGGAACAGGTAGACGGTTGAAATATTTGTATATATTGCTTCTATACAGTCTAAGAAACATATATGCAAAGCATCCAAACAGTACCATTCGCCAATTTTTTGTTCTTCAAGTTTAAGTGAACAATGAGCACCAATGGTTAATCCTTTATCGGAAATTATTTGTAATTTTCGACAAGTAGAACAATGAATGGAACAGTTAGACGGTTGAAATATTTGTATATATTGCTTCTATATAGTCTACGAAACATATATGCAAAGCATCCAATCAGTACAATTCGCCAATTTTTAGTTCTTCAAGTTTAAGTGAACTACGATCCCCATTGTTAATCCCTTAACGGAAATTATATGTAACTTTCGACAAGTAGAACAGTGAATGGAACAGGTAGACGATTGAAATCTTTGTATATCTTGCTTCTATATAGTATAAGAAACATATATGCAAAGCATCCAAACAGTACAATTCGCCAATTTTTTGTTCTTCAAGTTTAAGTGAACAATGAGCCCCAATGGTTAATCCGTTATCGGAAATTATTTGTAACTTTCGACAAGTAGAACAATGAATGGAACAGGGAGACGGTTGAAATCCTTGTATATATTGCGTCTATATAATCTAAGAAACATATATGCAAAGCATCCAAACAGTACCATTCGCCAATTTTTTGTACTTCAAGTTTAAGTGAACTACGAGCCCCATTGTTAATCCTTTAAAGGAAATTATTTGTAAATTTCGACAAGTAGAACAATGAATGGAACAGGTAGACTGTTGAAATCATTGTATATATTGCTTCTATATAGTCTAAGAAACATATATGCAAAGCTTCTAAACAGTACAATTCGCCAATTATTTGATCTTCAAGTTTAAGTGAACTACGAGCCCCATTGTTAATACTTTAACGGAAATTATTTGTAACTTGTGACAAGTAGAACAATGAATGGAACAGGTAGCCGGTTGAAATCAAAGTATATATTGCTTCTATATAGTCTAAGAAACATATATGCAAAGCATCCAAACAGTACCATTCGCCAATTTTTTGTTCTTCAAGTTTAAGTGATCAACGAGCCCCATTGTTAATCCTTAAAAGGAAATTATTTGTAAATTTCGACAAGTAGAACAATGAATAGAACTGGTAGACGGTTGAAATCTTTGTATATGTTGCTTCTATATAGTCTAAGAAACCAATATGCAAAGCATCTAAACAGTAACATTCGCCAATTTTTGGATCTTCAAGTTTAAGTGAACAATGAGCCCCAATGGTTAATCCTTTATCGGAAATTATTTGTAATTTTCGACAAGTAGAACAATGAATGGAACAGGTAGACGGTTGAAATCTTTGTATATATTGCTTCTGTATAATCTAAGAAACATATATGAAAAGCATCCAAACAGTACCATTCGCCAATTTTTTGTTCTTCAAGTTTAAGTGAACAACGAGCCCCATTGATAATCATGAAACGGAAATTATTTGTAACTTTCTACAAGTAGAACAATGAATAGAACAGGTAGACGGTTGAAATCTTTGTATATGTTGCTTCTATATAGTCTAAGAAACCTATATGCAAAGCATCTAAACAGTAACAATCGCCAATTTTCTATCTTCAAGTTTAATTGAACAGCGAGCCCCATTGATAATCACCATTGACAATCGGTCAAATAATTTCCTTTAAAGGATTAACAATGGGGCTCGTTGTTCACTTAAACTTGAAGAACAATAAATTGGGGAATTGTACTGTTTGGATGCTTTGCATATATGTTTCTTAGACTATATGGAAGCAATATATACAATGATTGCAACCGTCTACCTGTTCCATTCATTGTTCTACTTGTCGAAATTTACAAATAATTTCCTTTAAACGATTAACAATGGGGCTCGTTGTTCACTTAAACTTGAAGAACAATAAATTGGGGTATTGTACTGTTTGGATGCTTTGCATATATGTTTCTTAGACTATATAGAAGCAATATATAAAATGATTTTAACCGTCTACCTGTTCCATTCATTGTTCTACTTGTCGAAAGTTACAAATAATTTCTGTTAAAGGATTAACAATGGGGATCGTAGTTCACTTAAACTTGAAGAACAATAAATTGGCGAATTGTACTGTTTGGATGCTTTGCATATATGTTTCTTAGACTATATAGAAGCAATATATACAATGATTTCAACCGTCTACCTGTTCCATTCATTGTTCTACTTGTCGAAAGTTAGAAATAATTTCCGTTAAAGGATTAACAATGGGGCTCGTTGTTCACTTAAACTTGAAGAACAAAAAATTGGCGAATGGTACTGTTTGGATGCTTTGCATATATGTTTCTTAGACTATATAGAAGCAATATATACAAAGATTACAACCGTCTACCTGTTCCATTCATCGTTCTACTTGTCGAAAATTACAAATAATTTCCTTTACAGGATTAACAATGGGGCTCGTTGTCCACTTAAACTTGAAGAACAATAAATTGGCGAATTGTACTGTTTGGATGCTTTGCATACATGTTTCTTAGACTATATAGAGGCAATATATACATTGATTTCAACCGTCTACTTGTTCCATTCATTGTTCTACTTGTCGAAAGTTACAAATAATTTCCGTTAAGGGATTAACAATGGGGATCGTAGTTTACTTAACCTTGAAGAAAAAAAATTGGCGAATGGTACTGTTTGGATGCTTTGCATATATGTTTCTTAGACTATATAGAAGCAATATATACAAAGATTTCAACCGTCTACGTGTTCCAATCATTGTTCACTTGTCGAAATTTACAAATAATTTCCTTTAAAGGATTAACAATGGGGCTCGTTGTCCACTTAAACTTGAAGAACAATAAAATGGCGAATTGTACTGTTTGGATGCTTTGCATATATGTTTCTTAGACTATATAGAAGCAATATATAAAATGATTTTAACCGTCTACCTGTTCCATTCACTGTTCTACTTGTCGAAAGTTACAAATAATTTCCTTTAAAGGATTAACAATGGGGCTCATTGTTCACTTAAACTTGAAGAACAAAAAATTGGCGAATGGTACTGTTTGGATGCTTTGCATATATGTTTCTTAGACTATATAGAAGCAATATATACAATGATTACAACCGTCTACCTGTTCCATTCATTGTTCTACTTGTAGAAAGTTACAATTAATTTCCGTTAAAGGATTAACAGTGGGGCTCGTAGTTCACATAAACTTAAAGAACAAAAAATTGGCGAATTGTACTGTTTGGATGCTTTGCATATATGTTTCTAAGACTATATAGAAGCAATATATACAATGATTTCAACCGTCTACCTGTTCCATTCATTGTTCTACTTGTCGAAAGTTACAAATAATTTCTGTTAAAGGATTAACAATGGGGATCGTAGTTCACTTAAACTTGAAGAACAATAAATTGGCGAATTGTACTGTTTGGATGCTTTGCATATATGTTTCTTAGACTATATGGAAGCAATATATACAAAGATTTCAACCGTCTACGTGTTCCAATCATTGTTCACTTGTCGAAATTTACAAATAATTTCCATTAAAGGATTAACAATGGGGCTCGTTGTTCTCCTAAACTTGAAGAACAATAAATTGCCGAATTGTACTGTTTGGATGCTTTGCATATATGTTTCTTAGACTATATAGAAGTAATATATACAAAGATTTCAACCGTCTACGTGTTCCAATCATTGTTCTACTTGCCGAAATTTACAAATAATTTCCTTTAAAGGATTAGCAATGGGGATCGTAGTTTACTTAACCTTGAAGAACAAAAAATTGGCGAATTGTACTGTTTGGATGCTTTGCATATATGTTTCTTAGACTATATAGAAGCAATATATACAATGATTTCAACAGTCTACCTGTTCCATTCATTGTTCTACTTGTCGAAATTTACAAATAATTTCCTTAAAAGGATTAACAATGGGGCTCGTTGTTCTCTTAAACTTGAAGAACAATAAATTGGCGAATTGTACTGTTTGGATGCTTTGGATATATGTTTCTTAGACTATATAGAAGCAATATATACATTGATTTCAACCGTCTACTTGTTCCATTCATTGTTCTACTTGTCGAAAGATACAAATAATTTCCGTTAAAGTATTAACAATGGGGCTCGTAGTTCACTTAATCTTGAAGAGCAAAAAATTGGCGAATTGTACTGTTTGGATGCTTTGCATATATGTTTCTTAGACTATACAGAAGCAATATATACAAAGATTTCAACCGTCTACCTGATCCATTCATTGTTCTACTTGTAGAAAGTTACAATTAATTTCCGTTAAAGGATTAACAATGGGGCTCGTAGTTCACTTAAACTTGAAGAACAAAAAATTGGCGAATTGTACTGTTTAGATGCTTTGCATATATGTTTCTTAGACTATTTAGAAGCAATATATACAATGATTTCAACCGTCTACCTGTTCTATTAATTTTTCTACTATTAGAAAGTTACAAATAATTTCCGTTTCATGATTATCAATGGGGCTCGTTGTTCACTTAAACTTGAAGAACAAAAAATTGGCGTCTGGTACTGTTTGGATGCTTTGCATATATGTTTCTTAGACTATATAGAAGCAATATATACAAAGATTTCAACCGTCTACCTCTTCCGTTCATTATTCTACTTGTCGAAGGTTACAAATAATTTCCGGTAAAGGATTAACAATGGGGCTCGTAGTTCACTCAAAAATTGAAGAACAAAAAATTGGCGAATGGTACTGTTTGGATGCTTTGCATATATGTTTCTTAGACTATATAGAAGCAATATATACAAAGATTTCAACCGTCTACCTGTTCCAATCATTGTTATACTTGTCGAAATTTACAAATAATTTCCTTTAAAGGATTAACAATGGGGCTCGTAGTTCAATTAAACTTGAAGATCAAAAAATTGGCGAATTGTACTGTTTGGATGATTTGCATATATGTTTCTTAGATTATATAGAAGCATTATATAGAAAGATTTCAACCGCCTACCTGTTCCATTCATTGTTCTACTTGTCGAAATTAACAAATAATTTCCTTTAAAGCATTAACAATAGGGCTCGTTGTTCACTTAAACTTGAAGAACAATATATTGGCGAATTGTACTGTTTGGATGATTTGCATATATGTTTCTTAGATTATATAGAAGCATTATATAGAAAGATTTCAACCGCCTACCTGTTCCATTCATTGTTCTACTTGTCGAAATTAACAAATAATTTCCTTTAAAGCATTAACAATAGGGCTCGTTGTTCACTTAAACTTGAAGAACAATATATTGGCGAATTGTACTGTTTGGATGCTTTGCATATATGTTTCTTAGACTATATAGAAGCAATATATACAAAGATCTCAACCGTCTACCTGTTCCATTCATTGTTCTACTTGTCGAAAGTTACAAATAATTTCCGATAAAGGATTAACCATTGGGGCTCATTGTTCACTTAAACTTGAAAAACAAAAAATTGGCGAATGGTACTGTTTGGATGCTTTGCGTACATGTATCTTAGACTATATGGAAGCAATATATACGAAGATTTCAACCGTCTACGTGTGCCAATCATTGTTCTACTTGTAGAAAGTTACAATTAATTTACGTTAAAGGATTAACAATGGGGCTCGTAGTTCTCTTAAACTTGAAGAACAAAAAATGGGCGAATTGTACTGTTTGGATGCTTTGCATATATGTTTCTTAGACTATATAGAAGCAATATATACAAAGATTTCAACCGTCTACGTGTTCCATTCATTGTTCTACTTGTAGAAAGTTACAATTAATTTACGTTAAAGGATTAACAATGGGGCTCGTTGTTCTCTTAAACTTGAAGAACAAAAAATGGGCGAATTGTACTGTTTGGATGCTTTGCATATATGTTTCTTAGACTATATGGAAGCAATATATACGAAGATTTCAACCGTCTACGTGTTCCAATCATTGTTCTACTTGTAGAAAGTTACAATTAATTTACGTTAAAGGATTAACAATGGGGCTCGTTGTTCTCTTAAACTTGAAGAACAATAAATTGGCGAATTGTACTGTTTGGATGCTTTGGATATATGTTTCTTAGACTATATAGAAGCAATATATACATTGATTTCAACCGTCTACTTGTTCCATTCATTGTTCTACTTGTCGAAAGATGCAAATAATTTCCGTTAAAGTATTAACAATGGGGCTCGTAGTTCACTTAATCTTGAAGAGCAAAAAATTGGCGAATTGTACTGTTTGGATGCTTTGCATATATGTTTCTTAGACTATACAGAAGCAATATATACAAAGATTTCAACCGTCTACCTGATCCATTCATTGTTCTACTTGTAAAAAGTTACAATTAATTTCCGTTAAAGGATTAACAATGGGGCTCGTAGTTCACTTAAACTTGAAGAACAAAAAATTGGCGAATTGTACTGTTTAGATGCTTTGCATATATGTTTCTTAGACTATGTAGAAGCAATATATACAATGATTTCAACCGTCTACCTGTTCTATTCATTTTTCTACTATTAGAAAGTTACAAATAATTTCCGCTTCATGATTATCAATGGGGCTCGTTGTTCACTTAAACTTGAAGAATAAAAAATTGGCGTCTGGTACTGTTTGGATGCTTTGCATATATGTTTCTTAGACTATATAGAAGCAATATATACAAAGATTTCAACCGTCTACCTCTTCCATTCATTATTCTACTTGTCGAAATTTACAAATAATTTCCGGTAAAGGATTAACAATGGGGCTCGTAGTTCACTCAAAAATTGAAGAACAAAAAATTGGCGAATGGTACTGTTTGGATGCTTTGCATATATGTTTCTTAGACTATATAGAAGCAATATATACAAAGATTTCAACCGTCTACCTGTTCCATTCATTGTTCCACTTGCCGAAATTTACAAATAATTTCCTTTAAACGATTAACAATGGGGCTCGTAGTTCACTTAATCTTGAAGAGCAAAAAATTGGCGAATTGTACTGTTTGGATGCTTTGCATATATGTTTCTTAGACTATACAGAAGCAACATATACAAAGATTTCAACCGTCTACCTGTTCCATTCATTGTTCTACTTGTAGAAAGTTACAATTAATTTCCGTTAAAGGATTAACAATGGGGCTCGTAGTTCACTTAAACTTGAAGAACAAAAAATTGGCGAATTGTACTGTTTGGATGCTTTGCATATATGTTTCTTAGACTATGTAGAAGCAATATATACAATGATTTCAACCGTCTACCTGTTCTATTAATGTTTCTACTATTAGAAAGTTACAAATAATTTCCGTTTCATGATTATCAATGGGGCTCGTTGTTCACTTAAACTTGAAGAACAAAAAATTGGCGTCTGGTACTGTTTGGATGCTTTGCATATATGTTTCTTAGACTATATAGAAGCAATATATACAAAGATTTCAACCGTCTACCTCTTCCGTTCATTATTCTACTTGTCGAAAGTTACAAATAATTTCCGGTAAAGGATTAACAATGGGGCTCGTAGTTCACTCAAAAATTGAAGAACAAAAAATTGGCGAATGGTACTGTTTGGATGCTTTGCATATATGTTTCTTAGACTATATAGAAGCAATATATACAAAGATTTCAACAGTCTACCTGTTCCAATCATTGTTATACTTGTCGAAATTTACAAATAATTTCCTTTAAAGGATTAACAATGGGGCTCGTAGTTCAATTAAACTTGAAGATCAAAAAATTGGCGAATTGTACTGTTTGGATGATTTGCATATATGTTTCTTAGATTATATAGAAGCATTATATAGAAAGATTTCAACCGCCTACCTGTTCCATTCATTGTTCTACTTGTCGAAATTAACAAATAATTTCCTTTAAAGCATTAACAATAGGGCTCGTTGTTCACTTAAACTTGAAGAACAATAAATTGGCGAATTGTACTGTTTGGATGCTTTGCGTACATGTTTCTTAGACTATATGGAAGCAATATATACAAAGATTTCAACCGTCTACCTGTTCCATTCATTGTTCTACTTGTCGAAAGTTACAAATAATTTCCGATAAAGGATTAACCATTGGGGCTCATTGTTCACTTAAACTTGAAAAACAAAAAATTGGCGAATGGTACTGTTTGGATGCTTTGCGTACATGTTTCTTAGACTATATGGAAGCAATATTTACGAAGATTTCAACCGTCTACGTGTTCCAATCATTGTTCTACTTGTAGAAAGTTACAATTAATTTACGTTAAAGGATTAACAATGGGGCTCGTAGTTCTCTTAAACTTGAAGAACAAAAAATTGGCGAATTGTACTGTTTGGATGCTTTGCATATATGTTTCTTAGACTATATAGAAGCAATATATACAAAGATTTCAACCGTCTACGTGTTCCAATCATTGTTATACTTGACGAAATTTACAAATAATTTCCTTTAAAGGATTAACAATGGAGCTCGTTGTTCTCTTAAACTTGAAGAACAAAAAATTGGCGAATTGTACTGTTTGGATGCTTTGCATATATGTTTCTTAGACTATATAGAAGCAATATATACAAAGATTTCAACCGTCTACCTGTTCCATTCATTGTTCTACTTGTAGAAAGTTACAAATAATTTCCGATAAAGGATTAACAATGGGGCTCATTGTTCACTTAAACTTGAAGAACAAAAAATTGGCGAATGGTACTGTTTGGATGCTTTGAATATATGTTTCTTATATTATATAGGAGCAATATATAAAATGATTTCAACCGTCTACCTATTCCATTCATTGTTCTACTTGCCGAAATTTACAAATAATTTCCTTTAAAGGATTAACAATGGGGCTCGTAGTTCACTTAAACTTGAAGAACAAAAAATTGGCGAATGGTACTGTTTGGATGCTTGGCATATATGTTTCTTAGACTATATAGAAGCAATATATACATTGATTTCAACCGTCTACCTGTTCCATTCATTGTTCTACTTGTCGCAAGTTACAAATAATTTCCGTTAAAGTATTAACAATGGGGCTCGTAGTTCACTTAAACTTGAAGATCAAATAATTGGCGAATTGTACTGTTTGGATGCTTTGCATATATGTTTCTTAGACTATACAGAAGCAATATATACAAAGATTTCAACCGTCTACCTGTTCCATTCATTGTTCTACTTGTAGAAAGTTACAATTAATTTCCGTTAAAGGATTAACAATGGGGCTCGTAGTTCACTTAAACTTGAAGAACAAAAAATTGGCGAATTGTACTGTTTGGATGCTTTGCATATATGTTTCTTAGACTATGTAGAAGCAATATATACAATGATTTCAACCGTCTACCTGTTCTATTAATGTTTCTACTATTAGAAAGTTACAAATAATTTCCGTTTCATGATTATCAATGGGGCTCGTTGTTCACTTAAACTTGAAGAACAAAAAATTGGCGTCTGGTACTGTTTGGATGCTTTGCATATATGTTTCTTAGACTATATAGAAGCAATATATACAAAGATTTCAACCGTCTACCTCTTCCGTTCATTATTCTACTTGTCGAAAGTTACAAATAATTTCCGGTAAAGGATTAACAATGGGGCTCGTAGTTCACTCAAAAATTGAAGAACAAAAATTTGGCGAATGGTACTGTTTGGATGCTTTGCATATATGTTTCTTAGACTATATAGAAGCAATATATACAAAGATTTCAACAGTCTACCTGTTCCAATCATTGTTATACTTGTCGAAATTTACAAATAATTTCCTTTAAAGGATTAACAATGGGGCTCGTAGTTCAATTAAACTTGAAGATCAAAAAATTGGCGAATTGTACTGTTTGGATGATTTGCATATATGTTTCTTAGATTATATAGAAGCATTATATAGAAAGATTTCAACCGCCTACCTGTTCCATTCATTGTTCTACTTGTCGAAATTAACAAATAATTTCCTTTAAAGCATTAACAATAGGGCTCGTTGTTCACTTAAACTTGAAGAACAATAAATTGGCGAATTGTACTGTTTGGATGCTTTGCATATATGTTTCTTAGACTATATAGAAGCAATATATACAAAGATCTCAACCGTCTACCTGTTCCATTCATTGTTCTACTTGTCGAAAGTTACAAATAATTTCTGATAAAGGATTAACCATTGGGGCTCATTGTTCACTTAAACTTGAAAAACAAAAAATTGGCGAATGGTACTGTTTGGATGCTTTGCGTACATGTTTCTTAGACTATATGGAAGCAATATTTACGAAGATTTCAACCGTCTACGTGTTCCAATCATTGTTCTACTTGTAGAAAGTTACAATTAATTTACGTTAAAGGATTAACAATGGGGCTCGTAGTTCTCTTAAACTTGAAGAACAAAAAATTGGCGAATTGTACTGTTTGGATGCTTTGCATATATGTTTCTTAGACTATATAGAAGCAATATATACAAAGATTTCAACCGTCTACGTGTTCCAATCATTGTTATACTTGACGAAATTTACAAATAATTTCCTTTAAAGGATTAACAATGGAGCTCATTGTTCTCTTAAACTTGAAGAACAAAAAATTGGCGAATTGTACTGTTTGGATGCTTTGCATATATGTTTCTTAGACTATATAGAAGCAATATATACAAAGATTTCAACCGTCTACCTGTTCCATTCATTGTTCTACTTGTAGAAAGTTACAAATAATTTCCGATAAAGGATTAACAATGGGGCTCATTGTTCACTTAAACTTGAAGAACAAAAAATTGGCGAATGGTACTGTTTGGATGCTTTGAATATATGTTTCTTATATTATATAGGAGCAAT